>VZTU01036095.1:0-46035 GCA_013400835.1 Zapornia atra | reverse complement strand
ATTCTATGATTCTATGAACATGCTCACCATGCTGGTTTTAGGAAATCTTGAGCTCTATAGAAGGGTGTTTCCTTGTTTCCATTCCAGCTCTTCATTGGGACTGTCATTTGCCACTTCTTTTCCTTCACCTCTGAGCACTTGTTGGCTGAGATGGGACAGCAAAGCAGGTGACTTCTGCTGAAGAATTTCTAGAGCAGAATAAAAAGAAGCCCTGTCTTTGTGGATCAAGTGACAGATACTTAAATGTGTCAGAGTTTTTCAGTGAGTCTTAAGAGCTGCTAAACTAACTGGACTCACAGGAATGATCAACCCCACTCTAGTACTGAACTATAAGGGATAAGTTTTTCCACCCCCACAAAATAGGTTTTACATTTCAACACCCACCCCCCCCCCCCCAATTTATCATAATTTTAAGTACTATAAAAGATACTACTATAATAATTTAAATTTAAAACTGAGGTGGCACCAGAGTATTATTTTGCCTTTAGAAGCAGAGCTTTCAAAGGCTACACAGTGTTAGCGTAACATGAATTAAGCCTCACAACTCACCTTACTGTATGAGTGGGTGGACAAAAGAAAAAAGATCAGAGTTGGTTATGCAATGCCACAGGGGAAGGCATGAGCAGAGCTGTGTTGAGAGCTGGTGTAGAAGGCCTGCTGCACTTCCACAGAAATGGGGGATAAATACTATAAAGGTTTTTGCATAGTGGGAGCATTTGTAGAAAACAATCAAAATCAAACAGACCCTGGTTGCATCTCCATGGGCAGCCTATCCCACTAACACTGTTGGCACTGAGCTGAATCCCATCCCAGAGGAGAAATGAAAGTCTGAATGTGGCAGCTCCCCTCAGCAGCTTTACATGGTGCTCTCTAGCTGTCTCTTGCACACATTTTAGTACTGCATTTAGCTTAGTAATGCTTCATTCCCATGCAAAATTAATTTGTAAGCCTGATTCAGTAGCAACTTCTGGAATGCCTGTCGTGAGGCAAAAGGTTTAACGACCCAGATAACAGCAGTGAGCCTCCTGCCATAGAATAATTTTCTTGGATACTGTTTCTGGTCACTGTTGTGAGACTCTAACCCTTGGGAATTAAGGGGCAGAAACTTCCTGGCATTTGGCCCCATAGAAACAAGACTAGATAAAATGTGTTGAGGAAATGTGAAGTATATTTTCTAAGTGGTAGGTAAGAGACATCCTTGTTCAGACATTTATCCAGCAGTGTGGTGGCATTAAAAAGATAGATATGAATATATCTATAGATATAAACCAACACCCCCTACTCTCCTGCGATGCTGCTTTGTGAAATATAGCCCCACTTACAGTGGGGATCTATGACACTTGTACTTTGAGTTCTTATTTCTTAACACTTCAAGACCGATATGCCATATCGTTTACTCCTTTGCATTCCTTCCCAGGGAAGGTTGTCAGAAGTTTATGGAATAGGAGCTAGTCCAAATTGCAGGGTCAAATCCCAGGTACTTCATTAGAAGTATACAAAACCTGACTTCTCAGTATCTTTCCTCTAGTCATTAGAATTTATAGGATCTTCCACAGATGGTTACAAAGCTTCTGAGGATTTCTCTTTGCACAATGAGTTGGAGATGGCCTGAAGAGTGGTGTTGTCCTAAGCCTTTACAGGATAAGAGCCTGCCTTAGACCTGTCCTGAGCAGCCAGAAGAGCATGTACAGTAGCTATTGTGAAAACCTGCTCTGTAGTCCCTGTGCCCTTCTGCAACCCTGGAAGGACACTCACCTGTCTCCCATTTCTTCTCTCTTAGCTCTATTAGATGCCTGGTGTCCCAGGGTGAAAACACACCAATAGTTCTGCAACTATTTTTTCTTTGGCTCTGCCCAGCAGAATGATTCCTTGGAGGAGGAGATACCTCCCAACTGCCCATTTTTTCTCTTTAGCTGTAGTAGGCAATGGCAGAGCTCATGCATTTCATCTGCGTAACAGTGTTCTACCTTCCCACTTTTACCACTGCTCATCCTACACTCTCCTGTTGGTTATATGATCTCTGGATTTAGTTTAATGCCCTTAGGTATCACACAAATACCATCAGGCAGATGCTGCAAAAAATCCACTGTGGAGCTGGTAACACTACTTTAGCAGCTACAACAGGTTTTCCTTGCTCTCTGATGCAGAGCTTGAAGGAACATTAAAAATACACATTAAATAAATACATCATTATATACATAATAATGTATTATGTAATAAATACATTAAAAATATCACATATCCCATTAGAACAATGAGATGTCTTTTTCTAGAAAATAATATCTTTAAAAAAAATTATTCCACATTAATTGAACAGACTAAAGAAATTAAAAATGAGAAAGGAGTTTTCCCACTTTTTCTTCAAAAAGGGGAAGAGGACAAAAATAGATGTAAAGCCAAAATTTCTATAAAAAGAATAATGGTGAAAAATGAATTATAGCATTCCAGAGGGTCACTGAGTTCTAAACACCTTAGCAATTAGTAATGGAACGATTATCACAATGAATGGGTAGGGCAGGATTAATTAGTTTGTCCAGCCCAATTAGAGTAATTTCAGTAGTTACAAGTTCTCTTAAGTATACATAATTTATTGGTAAAGGTCACAGTGAATCTAGAGACAGAGTGACTGGGCAAAATACATGAAACTAGGAGACAAGAGTCAAGCTCTTATGGCTCTGAACTACAGGGAAAGGTTTAATACTGTTTGTTTGCCAGATTTGGAGAGAAAATTTCCAGATGAATTGGTATGTCTGTACTGGTCTGGAAACAGCATGCATTAAACACTGATACTTTATCACAACCTTCCTCCTTTTAGCTTCCTCACAGTTTGGGAGGGAGCCTGGCTCCATCCCATTTGGAATAAGAATAATATGATTCAATGGGGCTAGAGGTGAGGCAGCCTAAGGAAGACTTAAGAAGTCATAATGTGATTGATTTCTAAAAGGTATAAAGGAAAGACCAAGACACACAGACACTATTAATAAACCACAATATAAAAAAAAGTTTTGTAGATTTTATATTTAGATATTAAAGCTCTACAGTTAGATAATTAAAAAGAGATACAAGCGTTTGAGAAATGCCTTTGGTGTATAATTTTTCCTTCCATGATTAGTCAGTCATCAATATTATCTACAGTAGGGCTATAATGCATAAAAAATAACATGTTCATAAAATGACAGGAGACTTAAGAGTTACATAGACACTTCGTGCTGGCTATGTTTGTTTGATGTGTACCCTGTCATATTTCACCCATGTGGTTTGTTTCAACCATATTTCATGATTCTTTGGTAGCAAACAATAGTAGCATACAAAAAAGGAAGGTACATGGCTAATTCATTAATGTTTCAGGTGAAGAAAAAGAGGTCATTCTATTAAAAAAGGAAAACCTCACTTTATTATGAAACAAGATTTATTTACAGATATTTTACATTTTTAGAAAATAATACAATTGTACTTTAAAATGCTTCATTTATTTTTATTACTTATCTGCTTGTACAAAAGAAGCAAAAACACTGTCTTCTTGCTCTAGCAGAACCTCAGGCTTGTCATATTCCAAAATAACCCCTCTCTTCATTACAATAACCAAATCTGCATTGAGGATTGTGTGCACCCGGTGCTGAAAACCAAATAAAGAAAATGCCAGTTCAGTGCATCTATCAAATATATTCCAGGATAAGACAGACTTCCAGAAATTCATTCTCTTGTCAAGTTCGAGATTGAATAAGGCTACTTACCCTACTTCTCATCCTAATTTCTGTGAAAATGCCACAGATAAATACACAGGAGTAACCCATCTGGGTATTCAAGTACCTAAATTGCACATAGTACAATGAGTATCAATCATCATATGAGTTCAGACTACAGTGTCCTCAGCCCAGCGTCCTGGCACCAAACATTGCTGCAAGAAGGTAGCCAGAAAGAGTGTACTCTCTCAGCACTGGACTACGTCTAGATCAGAGGGGTTCCTGAGCTGTGGTTTGTCAATGTATAAAACCAAATAGATCTCTCTTCTAAGGCATTGCCCATGTCTTCTCTTGAGCTTTCATGAATGGTTTTCACCCGTGTCCTTTGGAAAAGATTTTTCCAGGCTTGCTCCCCACTGTGTGAACAAGTACCCGTTGCTGCTCAGAGCTTCCATCTAATGCCTCTTGCCTCATGATTTTGCAGACCTCTGACATGTCCTTCTTCCAGGCAGAAGAGGTCTCAGCTGCTCCCCATAAGGAGCAGTTCCACCTACCATCATCCTTGTGCTTTTCAACATTTTTCAGTTGTAATGTGTCATTCTGGGGATGAGGAAACTGGAACTACAGATAATATTCAAGGTGTGTGCAAACTATGGATTTATACAGTGATGTTTTCCTTTTTATTCTCTTCCCTTCCCCTTGTAAGGCCTAATATTGGATTAATTTTATTAGGAAGAAACTTCCCTGTTTTTTATTTCCACAGTGAATACTGAAAATAATTAACTGTGCTTTCCTGTAATACCATTATCATTCCTGAGCATTCCTTTCCTGTACTGATCATCAGATGGCCACACAGATTGACAGACTTCTTGCTCCTGGTGTTTCAGGGATTCATGCATTCATTATTTGTTTCCATAGCTTCCAGAAGCTGCTCTCACTTTTTTTTCCCCCTGCCTTACTACATTTTCACATGTAACATGCCAGAACTTATGATCAATGATGTTTTCTGTATTCGTTTAGGAGTTCAGCTTTTAACAAGATTGTCTTCTTGTTTCTAACAGTATTTTTTAATTTGCTTAGCCATGCCAGCTTCTTTCCATCTATCCTTGCTCAAACATTTTTTAGTAAATACCATGCATTGGTTTGGGATTTTTTAAATACAATTATTCAGTAATTTCCTTGATCCCTGTAGATACAAATTTTCTTTGCTTCCTCTTTCAGCTTCTGCTTCCCCCATTTGTTTTTGGGGTTTAATTTTAGCAATCTTCCTTACTTTACAGAATTCTGCTTTTTGAAGTTCACTGTAACTGCACTGATTTTTTTCGGTCCGCATTACTCCTGCAGGGACATTTCATCTTAGAATACTGTGGTCCCTTTACACAGTCAGTCTTCACCCATAAGGTTCCTCATTAGATCTTTGGCCCCCCTCAGTCCCAAACCCACTCTGTGGCTTCCTAGCCAGATGTTCCATGAAATAATGACTGATGGCATCTACAAATCTCATCTGTGCTGTAGTCCTCATGTGACATCCAGTCTACAGGCAGGGGGAGGGGACTGAAATGCCACGTTCCAGTTATACTTACTGCCCTTGCCCTTTCAGTCTAACATAATCAGTGATTCCATCCTGGTAAAGCGACATAGATGATAATATAGACCCAATACTATACTCTTCCTATTCTTCCTAAGCACAAATGATGAATATATGACTTTATATGAAAAAACCCTCACAAACCAACAAACAAAACAAAAAAAAATCCTCCACTACACCCATGTTACGTTTCTATTACAGAGTGTTTTGAATAGAAACACACCTGCTGTAAACCACATTTACATTTGGAATTAAAAACATTCAAAGTAAGTTTAATCCACAATGCTGTTTGTTTGAACTGTGCAGTTTAAAAGTGTGAGTGAAAAAGTAATAAACCTTTCTCAGTCTATCCCTCCCAAACTGAAAAGATACATAATGTAAAATGCAGCACAACTCAGAATTCTCATGCAGAGAAATCAGGAAATTTTATGCTTATGATTCCTTTGCTTTTTTTTCTAATAATGACACATTGAATGGATACTACATATTTGCTAGGTGACAAGAAAAAGATACTATAAGATTCCTCTGCATAGATTTCTGGACTTGTGTTTAATTTTTTGATGTTAAGAAGCATAATGACTTATTTAACTTCCCTGAAATAGGTGTATTTTTAGAAAATAAAGGACTGAAAGATATGTATTGCTTCTGACATCTGTTGAGCCAATTGCTTTAATTCAAGTAAGCTCTTTCATAAACAATTTCTTTATATACGCACTCAAAATTTTTGTCTAATCACTTCAAGAATATGAAACCTTAAATTCCATCACTGTCAACAGGGATGGAATGTTTATTTTTAAAAGTTAGTAAGATTTTAATTTATTTGTTTAAATTCTGAAACAAAATTGCTTTGGTGGCAGACTGAGCACACAATTGTCCTTAGTTAAATGATTACGGTAGCTTGATGAAACTTCTTAGATTTTGTAGTAGTCAAAGTCTTACTATGTTTTAAATTAAGCTAAAATGGGTAGTAGAAAGTAGACTGCATGCTTAGATTACATGCCTTTACAGGCAACCAATCTTAGCATCACACAACAAATTTAAGAAGGTGTTGTTATGTATTTAAATAAGAAAGAAGTTCCAAGTGGACAAGAAATCTTACACTTAAACACCGTATTTAAAAAAAAAGTAATGACACATCCATTGACTCTGACAAGAACTGACTAATGTAGCACCTCGGATTCTTGCTTGTATTAGAACAGCAACAGAGACTGTACTTACTGCTATTGTAACCACAGTACGGTCAGCAAATGCAGTCATGACCACCTTCTGGAGTATGTTCTCCTGCGTAAAGAGAAACATGTTGCTTTTCAAACAACGGAAGTTACATGATGGATACACAGACAGTAAGAAGGCTTAAGTAATCACTAATTAGTCCATGCTATTATTGATCCTTTGTTGCAGATAAGAAAGAATAATTACATGTCAGTATCACGTCAGAGCCTGGTCTGCAGTTACACAGCCCTGCTCATTTCTGCCACCCCCATGATCTCTGAGCTTCAGCGCATGTGAGAGCTCTGCTCTGGCTCCCTAACCCTGCTATCTTGACCTCAGCTTTACGGTGAGGAAATCAAAGGTGAATTCAGGGTGCTTGCAAGTCTGCCTGCATGCTGACGCCTCTGCAGTGCATTCTTCATCTTGCTGGAAGCCCAGGAATGTCCCAGCATACTAGGGACATCTAACACCAAGGGATGGCAGGGATAAGCAAGAGAGTGTGCTGTAATTGGTATATTTAACAGTTGAGATGATATTTAAGATGATCTTAACATATATAGTCTCACTCAACGAGCACTTATCCTTTGCTATTTAGGAAGCATGCTGTTGTGCACCAAACTCTGCCTGGAAATGTCACTAGCACAGGTAACTTTTTTTGCTATTATCTGTTTTTCAGATATTTATCTCAAGGGAGGAACTATATCTTCAATGCATCAAAATTAAAAATATATTTTAACTGGGCTGTGCACAGTATAATTCCCAACCTTCCTGACACCCAACACGCTAACATTTTACAGAATTAAAATATTGTTGCTGTTAAAATGAACCACTCCATTAGTCATAGAATAACAAAGAATGAAACATTTCTCATAACAACATAGCATACAAAATACCCCCTAAGAATGTACTGTTCTATTTGGCTAATATCCAGCCAGTGCACTATTACTGTGTGGTTAAACCTCTGTCTAGCAATTTCAGGCAATTAATGCAATAATCCAGTACACCTTTTCTATGTCTCTGTTGATTTCCTTGACTCTACTTTCAAGCCTTCTAACCTCCTGACTTGTCCTGTCCACCGTGTTGGGGAAATCAGTCTGCTTGCCGATTTACCCTTTTACTGACCATCCCAGCTGACCCTCCAAAGCTCTGTTTACTTCAGGAAATCAAACTGCCAATGAAAATAACATGCTTCATTTTCCTAATGCAAGCGATGCTGGAATGGGTACTAAACCCCTAGTCAAATGATTTAAAAGCTCTTTAGATTAGTTAGCAGTGACTCATAACTACCCAGACTTGGAAATATGTCTGCACTAAATATGGTGTAAGAATATCTGAGTAGATGGAATTGCTTTCCATCTTTCCTTTGCATATTAGCAGTTGACACCTTAAGGGAAATAAAAATATCAGGAACACTCCAAACTCACTGTTGCCATGTCAATAGATGCTGTGGCTTCATCCATGATGAAGATGCTTGTCTTCCGCACAAAAGCCCTTGCTAGGCAGAACAGCTGTCTTTGGCCCTGGCTAAAGTTTTCACCCCCTTCTGTGACTATGGCATCTGGAAATGATATAGCAAAAACAGCATTTATGGGGTGTGCACATCTGGGTGTATGAGATGGTCAAATCAGAGCAGAGCATATGATTGGAAAATGTTATGTCACTTCAGTATAAACATTTTCAAAGTAACATTTCCTAGGTCTACAGTTGCTAGTGACCCAATTTTGCCTGTTTACTTCCACTGTTCAATCTGTACATCTGTCTCACAATGTTCTTTGTATCTATTAGACATCTGTCCTGCGTTTGGTTGAGGTAAGAGTTAATTTTCTTTCTAGTAGGTGGTAAAGTGCTGTGTTTAGGATTTACTAGGAGAATAATGCTGATAACACTATTTTTTCAGTTGTTGCCTAGCAGTCAATAAGAAGGTGAGGGGTGCTGGCGAAGCTGGGAGGGGGCGAAGCTGGGAGGGGACAAAGCCACAACATCCAACCCAAACTGGCTAAAGGGATATTCCATACTGTACAATGTCATATTCCATATGTGACTTGGGAGTGGGCCAGGAGGCAGTTTGGCTCATGAACTAGCTTAATACTGGTTTTGGGTGGTGAGCAAATGTGCCCTTCTGTACATTCTTTAAGCATGATAATAATTATTATTGTCTTCCTTTTCTGTCCTATTAAACTGTCTATCTCAACCCAGAAGTTGGTTTTTTTTTTTTTTTTCTTCTCTTTTCAATTCTCTTCCCCATCCCACTGGTGGGGCAGGGAGTGAATGAACAGCTGTCTGGTTGAAGAAGCTAAGGATGTTTCAGAGCAAGTTTTCTCTGGAACACATACATTCTAGGACACTACATCCCCTTGTCAAAGTAGCATCCATCATTTCTTTACCCTAAGGCTGTATAACTTAATATTTTTAATGGTTTTTTTGTTTGGGTTTTTTTCATGGCCAAATGATTCACATCTTTAAGCTTTTGAGATCTTCCTCCCTGGGCAAAACTAATGGTAAATATAAAAGAATGCATTCTAGATAATACGTGTTTTGTTAACACCTCCTTTGAATTCACAAAACTTGTACACCTCAATGATTCATAATGAAATTAAATAATAATTTTACTGTTGACTTGAATAGAAACAGGATTCTGGCCCACAGGTGCAGTTGGTGAGGAGTCAGATGGGCATACAACCTTTGCTTGCAGGCAAGCACTTTTTGTCACCTTCCATAAACATAAAAAAAGCTTTTTTTCTCAGCAACTACCTTTTTAATAAATACTAAATGTGACGCAGCAGTCTTCTCAACAGGGAAATCTTATTACCTAGGCCCCCAGGGAGTGCTTTCACCACATGCTTGAGCTGTGCTATTTCCAGTGCTTCCCACAGCATGCTGTCAGTGCACTTCTTCTCAGGGTCCAGGTTAAACCTACAGTTACATACAATTCAAGAATATCAGTCAATATAAACTTCTGCAATATATTTCTTCTTTTAGTGCACTTAGAAACAAACCTAAAAATAATCAGAATCATATACTAAAGATTTGGGCCTGATTCTGATCTGTCATTGGTGTAGGTCTACTGAATTTTGCAGACTTGGTGAACATCTATATTAATATGATTTAAGAACAAACTTTGACACTCTTAGCTGAGCAGAAAGGGAAAAGCTTCCTGGTTTACAGATGGCTTTATGCTTTTAGAGTTTCTTTTGTTCTGAATAAAGAAATCCTTATGTTTCACTAGAAAAACTGAAGGAAAAAAGCTGTGAATATTACCAGTTTAAATTAACTTTAATGTGTTAACAAAAGCCAAAGTTCTTCTTTCTCTCCTTTTAAATTCAAGGTCTTGTTCTTTACTGTTACAGAAATGCTAAACAAAACAATGAAGCTTCGTACTGAATTATGAAACACAAGTCTTCACTACAGCCAAACAAATCTTGGTTCTGTGAACAGATGAATGTTATTTTAGATTGCTGAAGCCCAGAAATGGTAACAACAAATGTGATTCTTACTTTAATATATAGAATGATAACCATAAATAAAAGATTCAATGGTACATGACACTTATTTTGACTTTTAACTCCCACAGTATGTACTGTGAATGCCCAATAATGGCCTAAATACATTTTTAATAGGTTAATTAATAAAAGGTGTACAGTCACCTTGTCTTCTGACTCGAATGAATCATGCTTTATTCAGGCAAGTTCAGGAGACAATCATGGGATTTGTATGAATGTGAAGTCAGCAAACCACAGAAACCTGTATCATTTTCAGTGAACTCCAATGACATTTATGTAAAAACCATAACTGTAGGTGATTCAACTTGGCGCTGAGGATTGTACTGTACCTTTCTAAGGTAAAGACCAAAGATAGAGGGAGGGACATTTGTTGGAAACTGTGGAGCTTTTTGCCACTGTTACTGCTGCATCATCTTCCCAAAGGAGGTGTTTGATCTCACAGAAGAAAGAATGACTCAGAGACTAGAAAAGCAATATGGGTATAAGCTCCAGACTAAAATGGTCCTCACAGTACTTCTCACTTTGTTCTATTACTTCTTCTTTTTCTACATTAATGTATGATTCTCTATTTTTAATTTTTTTTTTTTTAAGGCAGACAAATGAAAACAGATGTAGGAGTAAGAAGGTTTCAAGAAGGGCTGGGTGATTAGGGGCATTTGATCAGTGAGCTGAACTGATTAATCAATCCTGGAGAAACAAATAGTAACTTTCGCAACTCCCAAGGCATGGGAAGCCTTCTGCCAACACGGTGCTGACCAGGCTCAGACACTGGGAAGCTGTAGTTTGGCAGGGGTGGGTAAAAAGCACAGACAGAAGGCAGTGATTCTCCCTACTCCAACTGAGACCAGAATTGAGCTATTTGCTATCCGCAGTTCTATAAAAGTCATTATATACTATAATTACAATATATAATGACATATAAATCATGATACAGTTTTTATTGCTGGTATTTAGTGCTTACCTGATTGTTCCGCTGAATAAAATGGGATCTTGGAGAATGATTGACAGCCTGGATCTCAACGTCTGCAAGGGGAGCTTTGCGATATCTATGCCATCAATGATAATCCTTCCTATTCAAAAGAAAACAGCTTGCTAGACTGTTTATCCTGCCACACAGCTTCAAGCAAACACACAGCTCACTTTCAGCATGCAATACAGCACAGCAGGAACAGGCCTTGAGTCCCATATCCCCTTATTCACTAATGAAACAAGTTTTGATTAAGCAGCAAGCACAGTTCTTTTGAGAACAAGCCTCAGCTGGGAAGCATGCAAAGTATGCCTGTAGTATTTTACTAATGATTAGACACTTGACCATTATAAACATCTATCAAACAACGTGGTCAAAGGTTAATTCAACCAGGGACTAGTTACCAGGGGGAACAAGCCTTTAAGAAATCCAAATTACTATTGAGCACTTGGAAATTTTATCTCCAAGTACAACAGTCTGGCTCAGCATTCAGGGCTCTGTGGGCAATGTGGCTGGAAAATTGAGGCTAAAGTTTGAGATGCAAAGGAAGGCAAATGGACGTGGCACACACAGCAAGAAATACAGCAGAAATTCCAGGGTAGCAGGCCAAACTGCAGTCCCCAGTGGCTGAGTTTTCTGGGCCCAGCAGGTCCTATCTGTGCCTTGTGTGTAGATCTTCCATTGTACATGAACACCTCCCCATTTTATGCTTTGCTTCTGTTGTGATTTAAGAGCACAAAAGACTGCACTCTGTCACTCCTGGACTTTGATTTCTCTCAAGCAGAATTTTTATTGATCCAGCTTATCAATGGCACAGTTGTTAGGTGACAGATGATGATATATTTAAACAAGGTCAGAGTGTGTCCTGCAGTTTGAAAAACTGCACTTCAAAGCTGCTGCTCCTAAGGAAAGGGCTATCAAAGCATCCTCAGGAGGTAAGCTCAACCACTATGAAAAAGTGTAATCTTACCCTCAAAAGTGTCAACCATTCTGAAAAATGCAAGAGAGAAGGAGGATTTTCCACTGCCTGTTCGGCCGCAGATACCGATCTGTGACACAGAAAGCAGACGAATTAGCACGAGTGGAAATGGACATCTGTATTTGACACTTCAGATCAGTGGATGGAGGATAGAGGATCTATTCTAAACCGAACTGGCCATACAGAGTCCGTAAGTTCACTCTTTGTCTTTAGGGGTCTAAGCATTTAGGGATGAATCACGCCCTATATACAAGAACAATAGGAGAGTGACACAGGAGCAGAGGGAGGGCTGGCCAGTGCTTAAGGCAAAACTTGGTGTCCCGAGGTGGCCTCATTTAGCAGGAAGGACATAGGCAGACA
The DNA here is from genome assembly GCA_013400835.1 of Zapornia atra. Taxonomy (NCBI): domain Eukaryota; kingdom Metazoa; phylum Chordata; class Aves; order Gruiformes; family Rallidae; genus Zapornia; species Zapornia atra. The sequence continues at coordinate 33,746 of VZTU01036095.1, read as the reverse complement.
GGACTAAGGAGGAAAGGAAACAACAAAGAGAAAAGACACAGTGAAGCAGAAGAGAAGCTGTGGGAATGAAGTCAGGAGGGCCACGTGGGAATGATGGAAAGTAGGTCAAACACAGCAGGGGGTCGCTGTTGCTTCTATTGGCACAGAGGACAATGGGATACTAAGGAGCAAATGTGTAGTTATAAATTCTCACTCTTAACATGTGCCTAAACAAACCAAAGACACCCATAGGCTCCTTCCCAGTGCACTACATTCTTTAGAGCAAAAATTCTCTGTCATCAAAACATACTGTGGTATATTTTTTGAACACTGTTTTCTATGATGTGCTAATGAACTTCTCAGAATCACTGGGGTTTTTTTACCTTTTGTCCTGGAGAGATGTGGGCATTGACATGCTTTAGCACTGGCTTTAGGTTGCTGTCATATCGGACACAGAGGTTCTGGATTTGGATCTCCCCTCTGTCTGGCCAGTTCTGGGGAATCTGTGAGGAAGCTGTACCAGGAGCACAGGATAAAAAACCCAAACAACTAACCCTCTCATAATAAATTCAGCAGCTTGTTAAGCTATTTACCACATTTTTCATGGTAATACACTGCAAAATCATTAAAATTTCAGCAAGCTCTTTCTGCATGCTGAACAAAACTGCACTTACAAAGGAGCCCTTCGTAATTTTCAGCTTCTGTTTTGAGAAGGCCATTGATTCTTTTCACCGCACCCAGCTGGATCTCCATGTCAGCCAGGTTACGGACCATCCAATTCAGATAGTTAGACACCTGATGTAAAGCAAATACACTACTAAATTCCAGATTTTTAGTAGTTTGCATCATTTGACCAGCATGCAGTTTATATTTCTCCACAGTAGCATTTTTTCAGCCTTAATAAACTGAAATTGCGAATGAACTGTACGGTACGCATCAACAGCGTGACAACAATGAGTAAAGGTTAAATTTCCTAACTCCAGTGCATAGATACTTTGGTGCTATGGAGATCTGATCTACACCAACAGGAGAAAGGGAAGGAAACAGTCAAGACAGGTGAAAAGACATCTTGGTAACGTAAGGTTAGACAGTCTATGGAACAATGTATGAAGCAAGTACAATTGATGCACTGAAAAGAGATTCTTCACAATGGAAGGCAATATAAAAATATGATGCAACTTGGTCATGTTTTGTTGACATATTTGAACTAACACTTCAATAAATATTTTATCTAAAAACAGAAGAAAGCATACACTCAAATATGTCAACCATTGAACGTGAACTGAAGTTAACACGTGTTTTCAGGAATGTTACAGTACCCACTATAGATGTACAGACACCTTCAATCCTCCTGTTCATCTTTGTGCCCTGAAGAATTACAAAAACATGTTTGGAAGAGACAAAAAAGGTCCTGAGATTCTTACCATAAGAGCATAGGTTAGTCCCAAGCCTACAAGTCCTGAAGAGAGTTTACTATACAGGCAACTGGTAATAGAAGTGACAGCTGCTATGAGTACCACACATGCTCCAATGTACTCCTGAAGGAATATGAATAAACTACATCACTAAAAGTCTACAACTGATGAAAACATTCTCATAACTTTACATACCAAATAACAAACCCATTGCACAGTCTGAAATACAGGCAAAAAACATCACGTAACTCCATACAGACCCTGCCTATGAAACCATTTTCATTGCCTTCAACATGGCCGTGCTGTTTGGACGTGTGGTTGTACACAGGAGTTGTACCAGTACTCCTAATCTTCTTCTGGAGAAGTCAACACAAATACCTTAAGTGTGTTATGGAGGTGGCTGACACCATGCAGCTGATGTTACCTGGGATAGGAGGGAAATGCTTACGTGATCCTCTCTGTGAGTAGATCCTCTCTGCAGCTGATGACTGACCATCCATATTTGTTCAAACAAGCTGTGCTTGCACTGCATGTATCTGTTAGTAGGACTGTGTCCACCCATGATGGGCTTCTGATGCTTTCATTTAAATTATAAGTGATTTGACCTCCCACATAAAATCTTTGAGTAAAATTATATAACAGGCTAGAACATTAACTCTACAGGAGGGAAACTGTCACTCATCTATGTACTGTTTAGTGATGTAAGCATTGATCAGAATTAGGGACTTCAGATGTTCTAGGACTGAACATATTAAAGGGTAATAACATTTTACTTAAGTTATATGCAATATCTGAATTTAAGTAGCAAAAGCTACCTGGAATTAGCTACTCCAGCGACAGTGGAGTCCAAAATGCAGGTATAGAGTGTGACATGAAATGTAAGTTAAATTAGCACATATAAAAGGCAGTACTGCATCTGTGTCTAACAAAGCGTGACAGAAATATCACCATCCATCCACAGCATAAAATTCCTTGATTTGCTTCTTAGGGAATTATTTTTTAATAATTTCTCATGCCAGGACGCTTTACTGAGCACTCTAAGGAAATGAATACCTGAATATCTTTGGCATTCTTTAGATTACCTAAAACCAGGCAGAAACCTGTCTACATCCTTCTGCTCATTAAAAGAGCTTCCAAAATGTTGCAGTGTTCCTGAGAAGCCACACAGTAAAGGCCTGCCAGCACTAACATATTCCCATAAAGCCATCCTGGCTGGCATCATAGCTTGACCACCAGCTCTGATCACCCTTCACACACAGAGGAGCCAATGTGACCTATAAAACCTATTCTTGTCCTGGGGAAACAGCTGCAGGCTATGGAGAAAATTTTTACTCCATTTAATTTCCAGGATGGGTTAGACACGTGTTCATTACAGATAGAGAGATATACATATAAAGGGTAAAGGTAGAGCTTTGAAATCCACATGAGGCTGGACAACTGTTGGATGCCTCATCAGATTGCTTGGCATGAAGTCAAATAAGTTCACTGTGTATACACAGAAGGAATGTACTTGCCATGCGGACTTCCAGCCAGCGATTGGCAGCTGTAAGGAAAAGGGAAGCAATGTTGTTGGAATCTGTGTATTCAAGAAGTTTTTGTCGGAATTTGGCTTCATATCTAAAAAAGGAAAAAGAAAAGGAAAAAAAAAGGAAAGGGAAAAACCCAAAAGCAAAAAAGAAAAAAAAAAGAGGAAAAAAAGGTCAGGCCTTAGGGTCTTTGAAAAATGAAAAGTAAAATTTAATTTCAGGGGCTATACACTCATAGGAAGCTCAACATGGGCTCTAAATCAGCCTATCAACAGTTCAGAGTTATATCATCTGTCAACTTGTATTAGACACATGCAAACTGTATTTGTAAAGTGATCTCCAGGAGTAAATGGATGTCACTGCACTAATAAAAGTCTGTGTGGGACTTCTGGATCACACTGGGCATTTTCTAAATGTATTTTATTATATGACAACACTAAGAGAGACAAATCTGAAACTAAAAATAATTGAAAATCTATGAGAGAAAAATAATACATGTGTGTACTTGTGAGAAGTATTAGTACTGTGGAATGCAGTTCTTCAGTCATATAAGCACAACTTGTAACATTTATATTACTGTAGTACCTAGAAATTGTAACCATTTCTAAAGTAGAAATTCCAAGTACCTTCACAGCCATGGTGGTTCCAGTGTTAGACAAACATGGTTGTCCTTACCACTAAAGAAATGAAGCACTTTGGAAAACGAAAGTCCAAGCATACAGTGCAACAAGAAGTAACAGACTGGAAAGAACTGTGTTCCACTCTAAATGAATTAGCCACAGAATGCAAAACAAGATTAATGGCAAATAGGTCTATTTATACTTTATTATAGTAGTGGCGCCAGTGAATTCTGCCTTGAATTCAGCAGATACAGAAGATGATTCCCTACAACACCTATTCAGACTGGGTCGTGGCAAGTGTGCAAGCCAGCCAGTCACCCCTTTTAGCTGGACATATTTATTTGCATAGGTGTAAATCAATGTGATGCTAATAATAAAGTGTACCAATAATTATGTCTAATAATAAAGAAGTAGGGTAGTAACAGAAGCTTGAAGGTCTTGTTCAAGTACCCCAGTCTTGCCTTTATTCCCCCTTTATTACAGCAGCAAGTTTACAAAACTTGCTAAACTTCCCCTATAAAACTGTGCCCTATTTATATTCTTAGCTATTACGGTTGCAACTCGGTTCTCCTTATACTGATATGAAAGATATGTTTGCTTTATTTAATTATGAAGTAAAGGGCTTAGAGAAGCTTCCCAATTTGTTCACTGCAGAGTATCCTCCTTCTGAGTACAGTATAATAAAGTTATGACTTTACATAAATCATTTTGAGGAAAAGAAATAAGTACCACTTTGTGGAAATAATTTAGTTGTTCACAACACAGGCATGTGCCAAGACATAAGAGATATATCTGCTGCGTGCAAAGGAGAATGGTCTGGGCTGGCTCTGAGTGTGTTAGTGTGTTTGCATAGTCTTTCAGGTTGTTCCTGAAGGCCAGGAATAGCGTCATGCAGTGTCAGAGGTAGTGAGCTCTGCTCTTCCTTGGGACTAAACTACCCTCAGTGCCCTACCACAGAAAGATGACTGTACTGCTTTTGGAACAAATTCAGTCATGCTTTCCATATTTCTATACCATGATGTATTATGTGATGCAGATATGTCTCATGAATAGGCACGAATGGGGAGGGCACCAAAGTTACCACTGTTGGTGGAGTACTGAAGAAATACAAGAATTTCTGTTCTGAAAGTGTCTCCAGCTTACCAGACCTCTCAGTATATGGATCAGTCTTTGCAGAAGACTCCACATTTACATTTTATCGATCATTTAGCACTAATGCTATCTGAAGTGCCAGATAACAAACCATAAAATTCAGGCCAGGGCATCTGCTGAAGGTATAGCTGCAGCAGTAGCTGTCTTTCTGGTCTCCCCATTGATTTTTTTTGCACATTTCTTGTCTCGTGCATTCTGAGTAGGTGCAGGATGGAGAGTTACCAAGGGCAATGACACTCCAGGAAAAACCGGCACCTCCTAACTTTATGACTAGTCCTGAATTGTTATTTTTAGAGATGCTCAAGCTAGCAAGTCCTAACTCCTCTCCTGCTAATATGTTAGGCAGCTGTAAAGCTACACAGTCCCAAAAATAGCTAGGTCACCAGCTGATGCGGGAGGCTGGCAGGCAGATGGAATACAGAACTCTGTGAACACACATGGCTGTTGGCTCAGACACACATCAGTTACCGCGGGATTTAAGAAAAAGGAGTCACCATACACAATCCTTTGACAGAGGAATTAACTGTAAAGTCACAGGAAGAATCAAGAGGGAATGCTCCAAAGGACTGAAAATATTAGCCAGATGGCATGGAATATTTTTTATTCTATCAATACCTGAAAATACACAGCCATAATACTCTAAAGATCCTCTTGATAAAGTAGAAAAATATATGGATAAATTCATAAAAATAACCATTAAAAGAGAAATTGAATTTTCTTAAAACTGAACACAAGCATAGCTACAAATCAGAGAACACTTAATGAATCAAATATCCAATAACAGTAATTAATAATGGAAAATACTATGCTGTTCTACCACTCTTTGGGAAGCTACCTTCCGTCACAAAGAAACAAACTCTTAAATTGGTTGGTTTTTCATTGAGCTCTTTATATTCCATTCAGAACAGTTTAAGAAAAGTTGACTTTGTGCATTACTTCTTTTAAAAAATTAACATTATAGGTTAGGAGGAACAAGCACTACCTTTTCAAAGATAGAATGGGAACAGTAATAATTAACTGAAAAAACATGTAGACATCCAAATGAGATGGGTGGGGAAGACACTTGACCACATTTGAAACAACTGGGAAAAGAGAGGAATAGCAGTAGCATAAGGAAAGCAGCTTGTAGGCTCAGCAGTAGTTTTATTGGTACTACTACCTCAATGTGACTGCCATTTCTGTAACACAGATACACAACCCAGGCATGCTATCAGGTATTCCTGGGCTGCTCCTGTGAGCTTATGGGATGGAAAAATGAATCAAAACAGGCGATGAAAGACTTTGTCTCCAGCTTGAGTATTTTCAAAATCAGTAGAAACAACCATATTTTCAGCGACCAACCTGAAAAATAACTTAGGGTGCTATTGTCTCCTCTGAAATCACTAGCGTGCAGTTTATCTTACCAGGACATCGACTCACACAGATTACTCTGGCATAACAAGTTAGTGCTTATTATTTGTTCCATGGAAACTGTCCAAGCACAGAGTCAGCTACACGGCATGCTGTGGTAACTGCTGGCTAATTCAGCTTCTTAAATCACATTTGCCCACCAGATTTTTCAGGCTGCATTTAAGTTTATGAGGACTAACTGCAGGACACCTGACCTGCACTAGCTTGTTCTTCTACAGTAACTCCTTCACATGCAAAATGCTTCAAGTTCCCCAGTGTTTTGGAGTTCCCTCTTGCCAGAATTTTGGGGACTCTGGACCTTCCAGGTGATTCAGATAACACAAGTGTACAATTGCAGAAGAAAATCAGAGATAGATACTCAAAAGCAAGGTAATGCATGTTTTTAAAAAAAACTATACCTGAAGGCCCGGATGGTGGTAAGACCTTCAACAGTCTCTGAAAAATGGGAGAGCAGTGGTAGCTGAGTGCTGTCATCCAGCTGCTGCAGGTCCCTGGAGAAGGTTATGAAAAGAATTTTGTAAAAAGCCAGATTTTTTTTTTTTTTGCAGTTATTGTCTTGAAAGAGGCCCAGGGAATATCATCACAATAATTATATATGTAAGGTTCAGATAGATAGTGTTGTGTGTCTCTGAGCAGGGAATGAAGACCCCAGGAGGATTTTTCTTTTAACATTTCAATACAAACGGGCTGGAGTCCTGAGCAGGGTTTTTCCCCTTCACTGCATTCCCTCCTTTCTCCTATAATCCTATTCCTTATACACAATTGTTTATTCATTTAAACACCAGTCTGGCTCTATGTGAATATAAATTTAATGGAATACCACAAGTAAGAGCTCCAGATAAGAAGGTGGCAAAATACAACTTCATTTCTTCCCTATCATCAGATGACAGCAGAACTTCTCACTGAGCTAGCTGCAGAACTCATATGCTCACTAAATGAGAGCCCATACTTGTCATTAGGTTGTGCTTCTCAATCTCATGTTTAGTCATCAGATCAGTGGAAGCACATGTGGGGTGAAATACTATTTAGTCTCAGTTCCTTCCAGCAGGGATTGTTTGCAGACTCCCCTTTGATCCGTGCATACATGAAGCAATAAATGCAGCATTGTTGCAAATGCTTCTTGAGTTCCAGAGGCAAGGGAAAGTTGTATTACTGAAGGAGGAGAAAAACAATAGATATGACTACAATTTTTTACATTACTAAAAACTAAATAGCACCTAGAACAAGAGGGGATGCTTGTGCACGTTGGATCCCTAATAGGTAGCAGTACCACCATGGCTATACTGCATTCTCCAGCCTCTCCGTGGCTTTACAGATGTCCACTGCCACCTGGATAAACGTCAGTTTCCCTCTTCTATCACTACATTTTTTTGGACATTCCCAGCATGCAGCCTTCAGGGAAGAGAGAATCCAGTTGGTTTTTTGTGTCCTGTGAACTCTAGGAAACTAATCAGGGACAAAGACTTCTGCTCATGCCTCCCATTAGTTCTGCTTGAAGAGCTGCAGGCAAAGGCACTTGTAAAATGTCACATTTTCACTGTAGTGGATTTGGCTCACTTCCAGACAGGGCTGAGGCTTTGACAGGACCATATTTAAACACGAAGCTCCCCAGCCCTGCAATTCTGTAATGCAACCGTGTCCTGCAGAAAGACATTTTTACTGCCAGAAAGATACTGGTTTATGCTCTTACCGCGATGCGACTCGGAAGTACTTCTGGATGAAGTAACACATGATTGCAAGGGGAACCAGGGCAATGAGGAACATCGGTGTGACATATGAGATGACAGCAAGAGCAGATACACACAGCAAAGTGGAACGACTCAAGCACTCCAGGGTAGCTGGAATGTGCTGTATAGATAAAGAAGAACAAGCATACAGAATCTTCCATAACATATCATTATTGATCTAATGTCACTTCCCTTTTCTATGCAGGGCATCTTAATCAAATGATGGTTTTTTCAATATGCGTTTAAGATGAAGAATTATTCCTAACCTTGAAACTCACAATGCAAATTGATAAGTAGTCAAGATTATAGATCATCAGTAAACTTTGTCTAAATTACTCTGTACTAAATGAAAAAAGCAGTCTTTCAGACTGGGAAAGATAGGATAACTTGGGAGCTTGTGTGTATTTATTCAGTACCTGGTCTATGGTATTGCAGTCAGCTGAAAATCTGTTCAATATACTTCCCAGAGGTGTTGTTTCAAAAAACCTAAAATGAGACAAGGAATGGGAAAGATTACAATACTGGTACTAGAAACTCTTAATGGTTTTTTTTTTTTCATCTTCCTTAAGCTAGGTACTATATCACAGACACAGGGAAATAACCACAGTGAAGTTTCTCATTTTTCCCCATAACTATGGCTTTCCAATAAAATGGCAGTCCTGAATGTAATCCAACAACAGCCAGCATGTCCTCAGCTCCCTCTACTGCCCAAGCCATGCAAATCACATGATTATATTTTAAAATTCCTTTTGGATTTGCAATTTGAGGCCTCTTGAATTAATGAAAAATGCAAGCAAAGTTAAAGTGCAAGTTTTGCATTTTTCTGGGAATAGAAGTGCATAACCAAGAACAATTGCTGGAATAATATATTAAGACCTTTCCTTTAAAATTGTATATGCAAAATACAACTTTCATTATTGCTGACTGTAATTGTTAAGCATCCCTTAACTCATGTTGAACCTGAAGTCTAATTCTATCATGAAAAAAATACTTGAGGTTTTCCATGTATGTAATTTCTCCATGATTTCTGGGTCAAATATAATTAACTTGAAAATAAGATGTTATTTTTCCTAATGTTCAGTAACATCTGCAGCATTGAATCATGCTACAACATTCCTTTCACACATTAGAAAGAAAACTTATGCAGGACAACAAAGGCCTTTACTGGTATCTGGGCATCCCAGTGTGCTCCAATGATGCCTGTGATAGCACTTGTCTGAGCTCATTATTTTTCACAGGCTGACAAAAATAGCTTTTCTCCCTAATTAAAAGAAATTAAACATGCAACAGAGTAATTCTCTAAAATCACAGTCAAGCAGGAGAGGTGCTTGACTTGTGTCTAGGATCCTGAGCAGCCTGGGTATCATTTTCAAAAATCGGTGATTTTCAATGGCACTTAAAAAAATGTGATTCACAGTCACTTTGTACTAAAAAACTGTGCTTAGCAGACTGCCTTAAAGGAAGAAACACAAGGTGACTACAACCCAGTCTGGGTTACAATCAGAGGAATACCTCATTGGAGCCAAAATAATTTTATTCAGTAAAGAAGAGTGTAGCTTTTTGGTGACTTTCAAGCCAGTCCACTCCACTGCTATTGATGTGACCAGACACAATACAATCCCAAGACAGCAAAGAATGCTGAAAACTTTTGAATATGGAGAATGGTTGAAATCCTATGAAACAAAGAAAGGATAAAAGAAAATTATTCGCTGTAAATTTTGCTTAAAATTTATTGTAAGAACACAAACACAGGACTGAAAAAATGTAAGGACTAAATCCTTTTTTCTCCCCAAATTAAACTGCCAATGATTTTCAATCATCTTAAGTCACAATTTATTATCCTTTGGAGAGAGGAGTGCTTGCACAAAAACAAGAGATTAATCAGAAATTTCAAATAAGAGAATACTATGAAAAACCCTGAAAAGATAAATTTAATAATTTAATCCAAAGGAAAAACACAGCATTTATTATGGCTTGTTGTTTTGGTCCACTTTTTAAGTAAGAGCCAAATATAATAGTTTTTATTTTGAAATACCAATTTAATATTAAAACCCTGCATCACTAATGCATCTTTTAGAGAAGAAAGCATGACTCAGTGAAATCATACATGCACCTCCCAAACATTCATGCAGAATATTTGTAGGCACTGAATCCCAACAAAGAGAACAATCTCACTTCTAAGAAAATCCCTCCATTACTGCTTTATACATGCTGTGGTTGCTTCCATGTGGGAGTCACACAAAAATCAACCAAAAAAGCATGCTCGTCCCCCACCTGGTTACAAACCATGTGTTACAAAACTTGGAAGACCTACTTGCAGTGAGAACACAACAGTACAGGAAAAAGAAAAAAGAACTATTGATATTAAAATTACATTGGGGACCAAGGTTTAGGCATATTAACTATCTTATGAAAGTACAATAGTACTAGCAAAAGGAAAACTACAATGCACAAACCTGTTCGTTTTATTGCACTGTGTGCTGAAAATGCATTAACCCTCAAAATACTCTGGAGTGGCTCTGCTAGTAGAAATATAGCACATCACATAGAAATCTTGGAGCGGAAGTTGATAGTGGGAGATCACACCAGTTAAATAGTAAGTGGAAGGTGAGTGAAGCATTGCATACCTCACAGTGAGAGCAGTTTCTCGGGTCTAGCTCTGCCTTCACAGAAATGGCATCTGAGGTCCAGCAAGCCAGGCAGTAGTCGATGGCCACCATCACCGTGTGCTTCAGCAGCTGAGACAGAACTAGAAGTGGCAGGAGAAGGATTCCTGCTGCACTGAGGTACTTGCCACAGGCTCTCCAAGGCATCTTTGCTCTCTGGTGCAGCACTGAAGACAGGTTGTCTTCATCATCGCTTTCTGTTACTTCTTCTGCAGTGCACATGAAAAAAAGTACAGCCACACTGACTTAACCTGTGTACACCTTTCACAGGGACTGGCAAGTGGCAGCTACAAAACAGGTCGTCTTATACAGGGTATGAGTGAAATTTAAGGTGAAATTACTTGCTCAGGCATGCATAACAACTAAAGTTATTTGTAATGCATGCTGAAAAGATACAAAAAAAACCTTAGCACTAGACAATCAATGTCTTCAACCATGTTGCTGCAACCCAGAAAGCACTTGCTTGATAAAAATTGTAATTTTTTTCCAAGTTAAAACCTCAAACAAGTATGCTTTGCTATTGACAGGTAACACAGTGTAGTTACTCAGTATTATTTGTCTTTTGTTATCAAATGATGTTCAAATATAAGGAAAAACCCCTCAAACGTTTGGAGGAAGCTATGGCTTCTGGATACTTTAAATCATCATAGTCCAGCAGTAAACTCAATGGAAACAGCCCTTCTACAAATCACAACACACATGAAAAATGGTCATTCTCTTGACAGTTTTAATTATGTTAATTATTTCTAAAATAATTTAACTGTGAAACAGTAATGCAGTGGTACTGGGCTGAAAGGGTCCCCTTTTACCTTCGTCCTCTTCATCATCTTTCAGCAGAGCTTCACGGGAATACATAGTCCTCCGGAGATTTGTTCTTTCCAGAACAGTTTTTCTTTCAATAATAGTCTCCTAAAAAAGGGACAGCTTTTGTGTTTTCAACCAGAGAATTAATAAAAAATTACTATCTGTGACAAAATTTGTTTCCAGTCAGAACATCAAAGAAAATAAAAGAATCCTGCAGCATGCAGTCATAAGTGACTGATTTGCTACCTCTGTGTAAAACCAATGGACATAAATCATGTATCTGACATTTATTTCAGGTTGTCAATCCCAGCCATTCTGGAATCTTCACTTGAGACAGGTATCCCTGAATTCAAAAGAACTAAGAATAATATCTCATACCTCCTGTGTTGTAATATTAAAGACAAAATGTGTTAATGTTTTAGAGGGGTTGATAAATGCCCATCTGAAAAAAATTCTACCCAGTGCAATGAGTAAATCCAGGCACATTTACAGAAGCAGTTGTCAGCATTGCACGTTACCAATGCCCTTCCCCTAAAATGCCCCCTTGCCTTCCTCAGGCAAAAAAATTTTGATTGGGCTTCACTAACAACAATGGGTCAGAGGCAACAGTATCAAGGAAATATGACACGTCCAGCTACTGGAACTTCTCTTAATAGATCAATCATAATGGTTAATAGTAATACTACATTGATACTAAGTTAGGAATCATACTCAGCTTGTCAATCCTTGCTAATGCTTTCAACCTAAACCCCTCCCCCCAACTGTCAATTGCCCTGCCCATCATAAACCTTCTCCAGCTCTTGGTCTTGTCGATTCATTAATGTCTTCCAGTGTTCAAAGAGCTCAGTCTCTGATTTCTGAATGTCCTTGAGTGTTCCTTCTCTCTGGATGTTACCATCTTTCATGGCAATTATCTGAAAAGTTTAGAAACCCAAGTGGTGAGATAAATAGCCATGCATGTCTATTTATTTTAAAGCTGTACTGCTGTGCCTGGACAGGCTTTTCTCTTAAATAGGGGATATTTCTGCGAATAAATCTGTCTTTTAAAATGAATGTATCTCTCTGCTCTATCCCCTTTACTCAAGATGCTGCAAAACCAGAAACTATCTATACTTCATGCTTTCAGAAAGACGACACTTTTTAGGTAAGAAAGAATGGGGTCCCTGTCAGCAGACAGGAGATTGTATTACTCTTCCTAAATACAAGTCATTAACAAGATAAGGTTTTAGAGTTCTCTTACCTCCTAAAAGGAAAAGGCTTTTAGCAACACACTGTTCACAGCATGCTTTGCCCCCATCCAGGCAATTAGGTATGAGCATGCTGGCTCCACGTCTGTTTGATATCATGGAGCTGATAAGGAAAAGCTGGGGAATTTGAATCCCTAAAGCTTTTAAAAGCATAAATAGCGGACACGGTTTGGAAAAAAAAATATGCAAGCCTAAGTCAGAAGGGTGGGGTTTCCAGGTTTATATCAGTGTAACTACACTATATACACAGTGTAACTACCTTCACTTTAGATCTGACAAGGACAATTGGAAAATGAGGCATGTGGATTGTAAACCCACGTGACATCGTTAGAAAATAGTTAATGCAGTATTTAGTTTTCTCTCTCCCTGGAAACTCAGAAATTTCCATGGGCAGGGGGTGGGGAGGTGGGGAAATAAGCTATTCCACTTATTGTTCAGAATTTATACCAGAGAAAGGAAAAAAGAAAGCAAACAATGATCTTTTTGCAGTAAATTCATTTAGGAAAGCTGTAATTGGGCTGGACCTTGAATTCTTCCAAGGGTTTTGCTACAGAGATTTAAGAGGGCCATCAGATATATTTCAATTTATGTTTTTATTTTAAATTTCTAAACAAAATAAATATTCCTGATGTACTCTGTTGGGTAGCACTTGCTAAGGTTTAATGAGACCTGTGTTTAGGAAAAATCCCTGAACTATTTTTTTTTTTTTTACATGATAAAATTAAATAATACAAATCCCTACTCTGTTTGTAACACTATATTTCATAAAACATTACCAAGACCCAGTTAGAAGATAATAAATATAAAATAATTCTCATAGAACATCTCATAAAACACAAACACATAGAAATGGGTCTGACATTCATAAAGAAAATTTAAAAAAATGCATTGATATAAGGCCATGGCTTGGCATATTAAAACAAAAAAGTCAATATATAGCAACTGAAAAAGAAGCAGCTAAGAGGGACCTCATAGGGAAGGGTAAGGAGGCAGAAAATTCCTGTGTCCTTAAAAACACTAACTGGAAAACCAGAACTGTGTTGATTAGAGTACTCTGAAAGGTATTCAACTGAGGGACAAGGTCACAGCAAACACCAGAAAAGATGAACGCTGCCCACCAAAAAAATAATCAGAACAAGATTAATGGCTATCTACAACTGTATAGCAAGGCAGTATGAAGAACAGAAAGCAGCTGAAATATGATTATTTCTTGAGACAGACACTGCTGTAGTCTGAGTAAGCTGCAACTGAGAGAGAAGTCCTGCTAGGAGACATAGCTGCAGTCATCAATCTTCATGGACAAGAAGACCTGTGATGATGTAGCTCAGTAACTGTAGGAGAACTAAGTGCAAAGCTAGTGTGAACCAATGGACTAAACAAACTAAAATCTCAAACAAACCTCCTTGTCCTACTTGATTTGCTTCACCTTTGAGAGTTGCAATTACAAACTTCTAGAAAGCATACCATGGTTTTTTTCTGTAAACTACAAGATACAACAAAGCAAACTAACAAAACAATTGAATACGACACATTTCGTAATTTTTACGTGCTAGTACTAATCACAAGGAAATACTGTTTTTCCTTGTATTTCCATGCACCTCAGTATCCATAAAAACACCATGTTCTGTGCCAGTACAGATGAATTCCTAGTAACATCCCAGACACACGCAAATATGTCACTCGAACATTTCACTGTTTGGAGATCAAACCCCCAAATATTTTCCACTATAACTAACGGTTTTGGATGCACAGTGTATTTTAAACACAGCCTCCTTTCATGAGAGCATTAATTATCAGTTCTATGAAAATCCAACCTATTTAGGTATGGGGAAATCCCAAAACTCACTGGCTAATTTTCAAAATATCTTTACATCATCTCCTCGAACTAAACTACCACTTGGTGAAAAGCCTCATTAGAAGCAAGAACTGTTGACACATTCTTGCCTCCGCAGAAAAAATGGGAAGACCTTTCTTACCCAGTCTGCATGGGGTAAGTACTGCAGCTTGTGAGTTACTAGGACTATGGTCCGCTTGTCTTCCCGTAGCATTTTCAGGATCCCTTCTTGCATGAGGTGGTCACTTAGGTGGATATCCAGTGCTGAAAATGGATCATCCTGTCATGAGGAAAAGAGGTTGGGTTTTGGAGCCAGCGCTTACAGGATTTAAGGAAAGTGACAGATTTTAATACCAATAAAACCAGTTAGATCCATACAGACAATCAAGAGAGGCCATCAGATGAACAAAATTGTTCTGAGGAATGTTTTTCTTTAATTACATAGTAACAAACCTTGGATTGTCTTTCTGCAGTGAGTACTCAGATATATGGTAAAGTCAGCTGTGTAAATGCTATGATTTCCTAAGGCTTTCTGGGAACTGCTCCTCTCCTAACAGATGTGTCTTGTAGCCTACATAACTGCAGTACATTGTTTCTGTCAGGCTCATGACAGCGCAGGAACATATGACTATGGCATATATTACACAAACTGCTGCAGGACAGTGACAGAGCACATTTTTATTTCCCTTGTACATAATTGCCTTCTGATCTTTTTTTTTTAAAATCTATAAATCAAAACTATTAACAAAGAATCACAAAAGGAGAAATACTCATCAGTTCGATGGCTCTGCTTCGAAGCTTGATTTAAAACCTAAAGTATCTTATTGAGTCAAGAAATTACACGTAATTAATTTAGGCATAAACTTACCTGTGCTGGCTTTTGGGGGACTTGTTTGCTTAATCCTATTTATATGGAATTACAAATCTCTTATTTCTGTTTGCACTACTAACCCTGGATGTAAGATTTACTTAGTATTATTATTTCATACTATTATATTATACAAAATAGAATTTGTTAAAAGCAAAATTTTGTTTTCTTCTGTCCAGCTGTTTGCTGATAAAGCAGGATTGAATTTGGATTAATTCTCCTTTCTCTGAGCAACATCATTGCCACCAGTTAGTTAGGGAGACTTGTAAGTGAAAAGGTGACTGCTTTACAAAATCTACTTGCACTTTTATTCCCTTCAATTTTGCCACAACTTACACTGTGACTGCATTAGATACTTCAGTGTTTCTGCTTTCAAGTAGCTACAAAACCAAAAAAATCTGAAATAAACATCATAAGGTAGAGCACTTAAAAAGTGAAACACAGTAACTTTTGACTGCAATACAGAATTTATCCTCAAAAAGGTGTGTGCAGCTGGTGTGCGGTGTGGTCCCTGAGCAAGGGTGTATGCTGGCAGCTTTACTGCTGCACTCCTGCCCTGGCAGAGACCTTAACACCACTCTGAGCGCTGGATTTGGGCACAGCCACTTCCTATGCAATGCTGCACCTCTGAAAACTGTGAATGCCAGTTCACAGAACATGACATTGCACTGAGGAGTCAGGTGAGGCTGTTCATTAGGGCAGCACTCACTGTATATAATGATGCTTTGATTACAAGGCACATGAAAAAATAAGTTCATGCTACAGGACTAGTCCAACATGCAACAAATAAAGCATGCTGAGTGAATGAATGTAACTAAGGATAGCATACGTAATGAATTATCACATGACTGTTTCCATATCTGCAATGATCCCAAGAAGTTTAGAGAATATCAAAGATTATTGTTGATGAGGTGCAGGCTTGTGAGAGAAGTTTCATAAGCATTTGTTTATAAAGGCAGTCTTAAAAGAACTGTGTGTCTGCAAATACTAACATACAGGATTCCTGATTATTTTTGAAAGATTAATAACTCCAAAAAATTTAATTTGTAGTTGTTTCTACATTACAAACCATAAGAGAATCTGCTATTAGGAGGTTACTGAGTTTCCTGCAGGAAAGGACAAAAGCAACAAAACCAAGTGACAGCCCAATGCTGATTTGCAGCCCCTGGCCACTGCTTTCTACTCTCCTGCATTCTGGTCATTGCCTGGAAGTGCCCTAGGCATGAAGCAAGCACACATGGATCAGCCTAATTACAAGGAAATGTCTAAGTAACCTCCCAGACTTTCAGGGCTGATCTCTAATGAGTACAGCTTTTCTAATCCCATGTGTCTCACATCTCACTGACATAACAGCTGGTTTTAAAGCTCTTTGAAAGCTGAGCTTACGAAGGAAGTCCTAAACTGGAAAGGCAGAAAGTTCACTACTGGTGACTGTACAGGATGCGTCTGTTTTCCCACCTACTAAGTTTTTAGAGCTTGCTCTCACTCCTTTCTCCATAGTGCCTCTGATATAGTTGGGACAGTGTATATGACAGGCAGGTCAGGGTGGGAAGACAGCTTAGTTTACTGCTGAAAGGAAACACCCCAGACACAGGACAACATTAATTTTAGGCCTGAGACAGCTTAGGAATTTCATGAATACAGACGGGTATTACATTTCTAAGTACCAAAGATAAACACAAGAGTCAAAAAGAAATTTCAATAGACTGAGAGGGAAAGCATCAGCATTTGATTTTTTATCCTAATACCTATCTGTCCATCTGCACATTTAGAAAATGCTTCTTACCTGCAGGATTGCTAACAATGGATATAAAATAAACAAACCACATTTGGCTTAGCTCAGTGAAGTACAATGTTCTTTGTGCATTACCCATGAAATATTCTAAATGCTCACATCTCGTACTTCTGTTTGCAGCACAAACATAATGGCACCTACTCACCAGGAACACGACATTTGTCTGCTGGTAAAGTGCTCTTGCCACACTGATGCGTTGGCGCTGGCCTCCAGACAGATTAATACCCTGGTGATAAGCAGGATGAAAACAATCAGACAGTTATGAAAACATCAATTGAATATTCATCTTTTGATCAGACTACCCACAGAGACTTTCTTGACAAAGAAACCCAGAGAAAATTTTCAAAAGTGTGGGCCTGCAGTTCAGCTGGAACACAGCACATAGACTGTTAGCACAGCCAGAGCATTCTGTCTGGAGCCATACTTCATACATACCAGAGGGGCAGGAAATGTCTAACGGTTTGTGGTACCATAATGGTGTAGGTGGCGTGGATATTCTGCAGGCAGTCTAAACCAGACTTGTACTCAAATGTTAGCCTTATGAGTCTGGCTGTGTCCTGGGTTTCATTTATTTTTATAATCATACACTCTCATACCATGTCTGCTCCATTTTATACTATAACCAGTAATTGCTAGCTGGGACATCAGACCGTTCTGAGGCAAACATTACCTGGTTGCTATTGTACTTGTTTTCAACCCTTAGTCCCCTGGTACCACCCTGCCTTGAGTTACTTATCCTTCCTGAGATCCTACCGCAGCTCCACAAACCCCTGAAGCGCTCATGAGCCAGTACTGCTACCCAACCTTCTCCTCCCCCTCCACTTCCCTCCTCCTGTCAAAACCCCCTGAATTAGGTTAGGAACAAATCCAGTTCAAATTAATTTGATAGCCAGTGTGGAGATTAGGCATGGAAATGGATCCTTAGAGATATCCTTCTGGGGGGTGGTTTGTTGTCGTTTTGGGAGTTTTTTCTCTGTGTGTTTGTGACATTGCCAGTATGTGCCAAAGTAAATTGTTTATTAATTGTAAATTTGTGACTTCTGTTTCCTTTCTTGTCACTCCCCAATCTCCCCTGATGTGATAAAGCTTAGTTTGCCATTCTAATTTTTTCAAACACCTGCCCTTTGAAGGTGCTCTAAAAACCTATGAGTCATTTATTTTAGTGCTACTCCTAAAGAAACCAAAAAATGCACTGTGAAGTCAGGATAGCGGCTGCAGAAGTAGTCAAACATTCTGATAGCAGCACATTTAAATCATTGCATCTCACATAAATGACAGTGTTTCCATGTTTACTGAGCAATGAGCTTTCAGACTAATGACCCAAACGTACACTTAACTAAAAGATTACCTTTGTTGCCAAATAACCAATAAGATTTTAAGAACACAACAAAATAATAAAACCCCCTCTCTATATTTAAAACAAAAACAGAAGGCTGTAGCTGTTTACTGACCCTCTCTCCAATCTGGGTTTGGTCTCCATGAGGGAGAATGTCAATATCAGGCTGGAGGGAACAAGCATCAATTACTGCTTTGTACCTGCGGAAACAAAAAAGGTAATGCAAAATCCACACAGATACTGCTAGAGAAGCACATTTCCTACCTGCAGAGAGAGAACAAAAATCAACCAGCTGGAAAAATCACACAGTGGAAAACGAATTTGGTAGCTGCTAATTGTTCTAATGGAGTCTCTTGCAATCACAAGCAAGTAAATAACATTTCAGCTAAGAAAAAGCATCTTAGGTCAGCTTCACAAAAATATTTAATTGTTAAAACCGGGCAAAGCAAGCACAACTTGGTTGTTATTGCTTAGCATTTAACTTTTTTCATGCCCAGGGCTTTGTTTCTTGTTTCAATATCCAAGGATGACAGAAACAAAAAAAGTGTGTAGGATGTGAATGCATTGCCAACCACTTACTTCTTTTAAGGGCAAGGAGGGATGGAATACCAGCAATTAACTTAAGTATTTTAGAATGTTTGGTGGGCATTTATTCTGAACAAAGAGGCAGCTCATTAATCCTTCATGACATACCAAGCATTGAAACTGTAATAAACAACATTCCCTCTCCCAAACAGCTAATGTCCTTCTAAGACAGTTAAACTAATCAATTAGGTACAGGAAGACAATACAGCATGCTGCACAAACATGAATCTTGGAATGACAACACTTTACAGTTAAGTTCAAGCGAGTCTGACCTCTGTCCCATGTGTCCATCATGAAATGCACGGTCAAAGGGGGACCCCGCAGACTTCAAGGTCTTTTGTCATGTTCAAGGTGGAGCAGTACCCTTGTTACTAGAGGGAGGAGGGACTTGGGGATGCCTGAACTGAGGCTCATGCAACTCTACTATTTATCAAAAAGGGGAGTAAAGCACGTAACAGTGCTGAAACATGTTACCTCTGTTTGTTAAAAGGGCTTTCAAATGTGATATTCTCTTCCACTGTAGCATTGAGCAACCAAGGCTTCTGTGATGCATATGCTACTGATCCTCTTTTCCTGAAAGAAAACCCAAGAGAGTTCCCAGCTTACCAGTGCAGTATGCATTTTTGGAAAACAGTTTCTTGTAAAGGAAGAATCTTGTAATAAGTCTTCAAAAACAGTCTTTCATTTCTGTTCTTTAGGACAATCAGTAGCATCAAGGAAAATTAAATGTTAAATTTCCAAAATAATACTGAAATTGTTAACCTAACTGAATTTCAGTTTGTTCCCTCTTTTTCTGCTGTGAGGTGGGTTTTGGTAAGGCTGGCTCAGTACTGCTGCCTCAAGCAGTACAGATGGCAGGAAGAAAATTACCAAAGACTGAATCTCAGCTCTGTTTGGATACACTAATAAAAAAACACGTAGCAGAACACTAGTTAGGCAACATTTCAGGAGGGATGTTCTAAAAAGACGGTTTGAAGGTGTTTTAAAAAAATAACAACTACACACATGCAAAAAGCCAATTTAACACCCCCACCCCCCTTATTTTCCCCATTTTAAGAAGACAACTCAAGTCCTAAAATAAATGGGCAGCCATGGGTAACATCTTTCTATGCCTATAAAGACAAGAAAAGGGAACTCAGACAGAAAACAATTTTCCCCCATGGCCTTGCTCACATAACGTACCATCAGAAGGTTTTGTCAACAGGATCTCACCATGCATATTTTATTTCACAAGGGTTATTATTAGCATTGTTGTTATTACTACTACTATTTAAAGATAAAAGTATCTGCCTGCTAGTGAAGCAGTAGCGCTTTTGTGGCTGTTGTGCACTAGGACCTCAGTAAGGCAGAGCTGTGAGAAAGGCCAAATTTGTTATTAGAGCAACTGATAGTCTTGGAAAACTCATTGGCATAGCACCATTTGTCCAGAAAAGGGCCAAAAGAGGGATCATACACTGAAAAGCATATCTATTTTCTTTCCTGCTATATCAGCTAATCCAATCAGAAGACAGGACCTCTCACCCAAACCTTGCAATTGTCTGCTAGACAGCCATTACAGCAGCCTCTTTCGAGTTGGACCTGAATGCAGTTCAAGCCATGAGCTGCCAAAATACACCATGTGCTTTATCTCTTTTTATCAGGAGGCAAGGTCACTTGCCCCGCTTATTTTTTCAGACTTTCACCAAGCTTGCTCAGAAGTCATTATAGGCTCCAATTTTCTTTGATGACCTGAAAGAGCACACAGTTACACTACCCTGCTAATGTGCTTCCCAGTTCAAATGTCTGGTGGCTCATTAGAATTTAATTCTGTTTTATGAATTCTCTTTATTGGAAAATGAAACAGAAACAAAATAAAGAAAAAGAAAGAAAAAAAAAAGACAGAAAATAATCCCCTAAGCAGCAGCACAGCCTCAAAATCTAATTCAAAGAGCGTTCAGTTCTGCCTCAAAAGGGAACCATTTTTTCAGTTATGAAATTCTCATCCCAATGATTGAGAAAAAATTGCTCTGAGCATTCCACGATGAACATGTATTCCCTTCCCCTCCTTTTCATTGCTTGAAACCGTGCCTTTGCTGCTCTTAATTCTCAGTGGGATTTAAAAGTTACTTCTAATTTTCTTCTTGAAAAATAGTAGCAAAGTTTTGAGGAAAAGGTTTTTACAACTTCTGTAAAACGTGTTGTTTTATTCAGTGAAGATATAGGCACTGTCAACACTCCATGCTGAGAATAAGCATGATCCCTGGGAACACCTTTCATGTTTGGCTTCCATTCTGCTTTTAGCCCATCAGTAAGAATGAACTACTGCAGGGAATTTGGGAACAAACAATGAGCTTGTCAAAATTCATTTCAGATTTAGAATTTAGTAAACAGCTCTAAATTAATTTCAAATTGATACTAGGATGACCTATCAGGGCAAATCATAGTTCAATATAAGCAATAAAGTTTGCAAGTACTTGATTGTCTGAGGAAACTACTGAAAGTCCACAGTGCTTCTTACACCAAAGAGGCAAGCAAGCAAAGCTTTTACTGAAACTGTGAGAAGTGTGACTGAAAATGCAGAGAACAAGACATTCTGAAATGGAGGATGCAAGGCTTCCTCTGAAAGCTGCCTCCAACCTACCCACAGCTTCACACTTGAAAGACTGAATGCAAACAACTGGTTTAGCAGACAAAGACTTATGAAGAATTTATTCTGCAGGTGGAAGTAACTGCACTTCCTACCTCTAGACTGCATAAATAAATATGCATTTTTATCAACAGAGTGTAATTTTTTTTCCTCTTATAACACAAGATTGATTAACTATAGCCTCTTAATTATCACAAAGAGGTAGACAGCAAAATCCAACCTTACAAAATAAATAGTGAAAACCTTCCTTGAGCTCCCCTGGAGTTTACACCTTTTGGCTAATATAACATCAAGCCTGTTCATTAATTTAGAATCAGAAACAACATTTTCAAAGTTGATTGGTTAAAGTTATTCCTCTATTTTCACCTTTCTTTTCGTTAAATCCAGTTGGCTCAGTATACATTCAAGGTCACCGAAAATAAGACTAGTTAGGAGACAATCATATATGAATCTCAGTGCCTTAATAAGCCTACCAAGTCTAAATGGAAATTTTAATAATTGATGCACTTACAATGTAACAGAGTTGTAACAGTAGAGAAAATAATTGCAGTCTTTCCCGTGCATTTTGGATTGTTGACTAAAGTTTTCTCTTGGTTATTTTGCACAATTAATGAATTTCTACTATCAGTCAATAACTCAAAATCAAATTTCTCCAGACATAACAGAAATGTGTGTCCTGTCCTAAACCATTACTACATGAACAAAAAAATACACTTCCATTATTTTCAGCGTGGCGGTGAGTCATAGAACATTCTGACACTGCCAGTCCTGAGTACTCAGGAGTGCACTTTTTTGCCTTTATTACCCTGCAAGAGTCACTGGCTTATTTTTAATTCTAAACCTTGTGGTAGCTGCATACAGAGACAGCCCATGGCCTTCTAAGGGGGAACAACTCGTAAGTGCAGACACTTGTGAAGAACATTCACAGAGTCACAGAACAGCTGAGGTTGGAAGTGACCTCTGGAGCTTCCCACTAGTTTTTAAAGTGATGTACCTGAATTCTGTGTCAACAGGAGATTCTTTCTCTGGGCTGCAGAAAAAAAAAACCACACAGGGAAGTTTTAAAAAAAAATTAATTATTTTCACAATGTAAATAACACTTTAAAGCACTATCACTATGCTACAATAAGAAATACCACAAAACGATTGCATGACAGAAATAAAACTCTCTTAAGTATACTAAAATTCTGCACTACATGATATCAACCTAAAAAAGGTATGATTAAAGCTTGGGATTTGAGAAATGCTAAACCTTGTACAAGGTTCTCAACACTTATAAGCAAATGCTCAAGACCTCATGAGACTTTGGCTCAAAATACTCTCTTCTGAGAACACTAAAAAAGTTCTACAGGATGCTGGTGGAAAAAACCCCGCCAGACATTTTCCTACAGCACCTACCCAACAGAACTAGGATTCCCAGAACCTCTGATAATGTAGGCAATTGTTTCATACAGTCTAATATTATTTTCTATGTTTTAATGTTTACCATACCATTATGCATGTTACATCACTGCTTGCTGTCCATGCCCATAACAGCTTCAAACACATGAATGTCTACTTCTGATCAGAATTCTCTTGCATCTTAATGGGTTCAAATGGTATCTCTTTAACTTGGCCCATATACTGCAGCTGCTTTTATATACAGAAAGAGCCAGGAAATTTCCTAGTATCCTTTATCATGACGCTTAGTTGTTACATACATCAAACTCCCTCTTACACTATGTACTGTACAGGACTCAGTCTAACAGACAGGTAACAAGTCTGAGAAATAAGGTAAATGGGAGAGAAGAGGCTCATAAATCTAGAGAAAAGGCAGTGGAATAGTTGGTGCATCACAGAACCAACAAAATGTTCTAGTCAGTAGAAGACAGTTTAGTGTAAGTAAAGAAAAGCAACATCATATGTTTTCCTCTGCTGATTTCAGAACCAAATTTCACTGACCTCAGCAGGGATAGGATTGTCACTTTGACAAGATGTACCACTCTGGAGGCTTGTGTGGCACACTAAAACAACAACCATGTCAGAAAGCTTTGCTCTCATTTGATTTGGTAGATATTGTTAAAATTGAAGCTGAGTTCTGTTAATCAGGTAAAAATAATTTTCTTGGCAACAGATGGACTAATCTGCTAGTCCCCACACTTCTCAGCTTGTGTGTGCCTGAAGAATGTTGGGTGTGAAAATAAACTTAGGATGCAAAAGAAAATGAAGAGAAGTGTAATGGGGAGAATTTGCTTTAATACGTGAAACATTTAAAACAATACTTGAGGTGATTTTGTAATGAGTAGCGTTAGAGAATGATGTGGTGCAGACTTTAAGAGAAGGATTTCCAAAGACATACAGGAAAGTTAGAATCATAGAATGGCATGGGTTGGAAGGGACCCCAAGGATCATAGAGCTCCAACCCCCCTGCGACAGGATACAGTTTTCAAAATTGCCAAACAGCAATGATTTCATAAAGGAAACCCAGCTCTTATTTTCCTAAGTCATGTAAGTGGTTTCAAAAATCATATCCTAAGCTAATTAATACACCAAAAGTTTCACTGATTTTCAGAATTTGGACTCTGAAATCTTAAGCATATAGATTTTAGAAACCTTAGGTTCCTTAGGTTCCTTCTGTTGCAGTCAATTTAGTAGGAAGACCAATAATTGCACACAATACCATACCTGACATCTTCCCCCGTCTCACTGTCAGAAGTACAGCTGCATCACAAACAGAAAGCAAAGACTGTTTACTCAAGTAAGCACAGGCAATCTGCCCCAGAAAGAAAAACTATTAAATTCCACTTAGTGCACAGACTGCAAACATTATTTATCACAGAGCTGCAGTGCAGCATCTGTTCCTTCTACACAAACTGACTTGATTTTAGAAGTAAAAAAAAATATTTGGTGACAGATTTAGTTTCTTTTTTTCCTTACACACATTTAAGTTGACTCTACAAATAAAATCAACTTCACTCTGTCCTGGAGGTGCCAACAGAACTGCAAAGTCCAAGTGTGACAAGATTGCAGTTTCATTAACAAAAAGGACATTTTCAGGGAAAACAAAATGCTAACTGTTGATACCGTGTTTTTCCACATCAGTAACTGCACCTTTGCATCATATAATGGGTTGGTTAGAACCCCAATTCTCACCTTCAGTTGACTTGCAACATGCTGCGTTCTGTATCAGCCCTATCCTTGGGGGGATGTGCCCGTACAGCTAAGTGTGGGCAGGTCTGAGGGATGGACGCGTTTTGGTTTTGCTATTTTTGAATGTGCACCAAGTTGTTCAGAGTTGTTTTGACAGGATGACTGGCCACACTTATTACTGAGGCTAAATTCAGTTCCATTGAAAAGAGTGAAAAATCTGCATGTCAAGTGGTATGAACAAAATCAAGGAGGAACAAAGTTTGTCATGCTTTAAAGAGAACAGTCTCATTAACTATATACCAACATCATTATACCCAGGGAAGAAAACTATACCTGACATATCTAAGGTTGGTTTAAGAGACTTCCAAAAGGTTCATGCATAGTAAGCAATGACCACAGCTAAACTCAATTTACTGCAGAATTTGAGAGCACCAAACAGCCACTTGTACCGTTAGTGCAAAGGGCAGTGTACTGAGAAAAGCTTTTCCACAGCTACCTCACACTCCACCGGTCTTCGGTGACTGTGTGAGCACAGCAGCACCTTCTCCAAACACCCATGAACCTGTTGCATATCATTAAGCAGCAACACATTCTTTACAGAAACTACCAAGGGGCTGACACAATGCAAAGACTCTGAACAACAAACACCAGTTCCTGCTTCACCAACTACCCTGAAAAGGGCCAGAGAACACCCTGATGAGTTGCAAGATGTAGTATCTGTGCGTGACAGCAACACCCTCTCCAAGGTGTTGGAAGCCTGAAAGACAGGCAGAAAACTCTGCAGCTCATGTAATCCATCAATATAGCTCAGGAAGCAAAGATCAGCCAGGGTCCTTCGTGACTACCTTCTACGTGTGCTTACTGCAGGTGTGCAACTTTACTCCAGTTTCTGCTCAGAGAAGAGAGCAAAGTGCCATGCTCCCAGAGCATCCTCAGAGTAACACGAGGTGTGGCAGTGCTCAGCAATGTCCCAGCTTCCTCCAGTAACCATGGCCTTTTGCTGCTATACAGCCACAGGTGCCACAGTTTTCATATGCAGGTATTAGTAGCTCAGTTCACTGGTCCGTGTTCCGCAGCTGGAAAAATTAATTCCCATTTTGGAGTTTTAGCTCAGCCATTTCAACCCACTTTTTCCCACTTTGACTTGGCTTCATCCCTCCTTTCCCCCTTTCCCTGCACACTCCTGGCATAAGGACGGTTTTATCTTCTACCCGTGTTGAAATGTCAAAGTAATGTATGTTTGATAATGAGGCCTAGATGTAAGTTTTCAAAGATGCAAATATGTGCTACTAAGATTTTCAAGCCAACAAATCTCTATCTCCAATTTAAATCAAATAGAATTAAGTACCTGGATGTTTCTGAAAACTCCAGGAAATACACATTTATAACAATTTATGTACTTTTTAGGCATCAAAATAACATCTAAAATAGCTTAAAAAGTCTAGCAGTTTCTTCACATTATAAGGACTCTAGATTCACGTGGGAGTATATATATATGCCCTGTTTAGAAACAAATGATGTAAATTTGTTTGAGCAAATTGTCTCATTTAAGTAAAATTTCCGATATTATTTGCTCCAAAAAGACTTATACTATAAACCACTCCATGGACTCGGACTAGGCCTAAGTAAAATCAAAGAAAGAAGTTAGAAGAAATGCCCAGAAGAAATTAGCATGGCATATATAGTATATATAGAAATACATACTATAATTATTTACTCAATAACCAGTCAAGTCAGTAACATTTACCACCTGTTCAGAATGTAGATAATGATTTCTCTGGTTTTGTTAATCTCTAACCATATTATAAAATATTTATGCTGAGAAGCTCTCAGCCTGCTTTGGACAAGGGCAGTAATCTGAGCTGGATCTTCCAGGTACAACCCCCGTAGCACAAAATAAAAACACAAATGGGCCAGCGTGCACTTCTGGTTAGCTGAATCTTAGCCCAGGAATAAATTACATTTATTTTTAAGGTTTTTAAACAAATATTTTTATAGGAAGCAAATAAAGATGATATGCAGCTAATGCTGTTTTATCAAGAGAGCATGGAAGCACAGAGGAGGGAAATGACTTGTGCGAGGTTATCCATTAGACCAAGGGAAGGGCCAGGAATAGAATCCAGATTTCCTGAGCACTGAGTGACATGTCAGCAGGATATATCCTTCATCTTCATAGCTGTGACCTTGGAGGAAGGGAAGGGGAATGAAATTTGCAATGAAATAATTCAAGACTATTCTGTAGTGAATGGCAGAAGCCAAGCATTCATTTCATCCCAAAGAAAGAGCTGTACCAAGGATCTGGGTTTGGTGACACATTTTATCACCTGAGCAAAGGCTAGGAACTCTGGTGAATACTTGATAAGACTACTCTCCCTGAACCTGGGATAATGTTGCATGTACCCGGTCAGGCATTAGTATTTTCTGATCAAATTAAGGAAGCTTTCATCTGACAGCTTTACACCACAGGTGTACAGCCTGTGCTGACCACATCTATCATTCTGAATAGACCAGCACACACAGCAGCAGCCCTGAAAGACGAGACAAAAGATAATCTGTCCCAGTGCAGCCAGCACTTACACAGTGCTAAGATTGTTTCAGCCACCAGCCCCTTTATACATATCTGACAGATAGCAAAGCAAATGTGATAACAACTGAATTTTACCTTGTGATACTTTGGCACATATAGAAGACATGAAAACCAGTTCTGACCTTTACACTCTCATGAAGCACATACTTCTGAACAAGTGCTATTTAAAAACACAGTCTGATCAGAACCATCATGTCATCTGTTTTAGTTTAGTATCAGACATTCAAATTACACATCTTAATTGCATTATGTCATCTGTAAAAAATTACAGCCTTGCTGAAATAAAATTAGTTCACCTAATAAAGCTGTAGGGACTCTGGTTCCTCACCATACTCATGATTTTCTGCTTAGGGAATTATCTTTTAGTGGACAGATCACCGCATTCTGCAACTTTGGCTTCTGTTCTTGTCTCCTTCACCAGCTGAAAGGGTCACCCTTCCTATGTTTCATTTCCCCCACCTTTAAAATAGAGAACCTTCCTTCCTTGTACTATTGCTATCAAAGTGTGTGCAGTTCTGAGTAGCATGACTGGCTTGCGCATGAAGGCTGGATATAAATACTATCCCTCTACAAACACTCAATGAATTCATGACAATTGTTTCACAAAATCAGCGCAGAACCCACTGCGTAACAATGACCCTCTGTCCATCAGAGTGCGTGGATTTGACTTACAGTTGCACTGTTGTTCCTTCCTAGATCAGTTGGAAATAAAATTGTTTCTCTAGGTTCTTCTACAATTTGTCAAGCTTTACCTACAATAATTCTATCCCACAAGTCAAAGTGTAGCTTGTATGACTAGGAAATCTAGTACTGTAAAATAAACAAGCAAAAAACGTTCACATCATTGATCAGACAGTGTACTAGAGATGGCAGTAATTTACTGGAAACCACTTACAGGAATTGCAATATGTTATACCGCCTGTCACTTCATCTGAGGGCCAAGACACCAAGCCTTAACAGTACAGCTGCTGGAGTTGGGTAGTGGGTTCTTTCCTCCCTTCATGGCCGGTACAACAGTAAGACAGAAGAATAATCTCTACCTGGCTGTCAGAGTGCGGCTGCTGCATCCCCTTGGGAAAAGGGGGAAGAGTACTACCCTCTTGTCAAATCAGGCAGGGTACACTGGGAGCATACTCTGACGTCACCACTGCTTATAAAAATCTCTTTGGTTTCTCGGGCACCGGACCTGCTAGGATGGAGCACACATCTTAGAAGCACAGCCAGGGACAACTACTAGTGAGCCAGTAGCTCTTTATAGTTTCATTCAAAGACATGAACTCAGTCCTGAAGGTGCAAATGCCATTCTGTAGCAGCACAACACTTCAAGCTAATTAATTCAGATTCCAAATTAGTTACAATTTCGCTCAGGTTATGTTGCTGGTATGCAGAATGCCCAGGTATGGTTATTGATTCCTTTTAATGGAATTGTCAGCTTCTTTCATCCTGGCTGGGGGTTCTTTCTGATGTGCTCCTCTACCACTTATGGTAAGCTTTGTATTTCGACTGTACACCTGCAAAATCCCTGACTCCACAAACTGGTTCATAGGACAGATTTT
The DNA here is from genome assembly GCA_013400835.1 of Zapornia atra. NCBI lineage: Eukaryota > Metazoa > Chordata > Aves > Gruiformes > Rallidae > Zapornia > Zapornia atra. The sequence continues at coordinate 4,884 of VZTU01036095.1, read as the reverse complement.
GGCTTTTTTTCCTGCATTATAACTCAACTCAAGCTTGAATTTTTAAATAGCACTACCTGCTCCAGGATACGTTCCCTGAGATCTTCTGCATCTCACCAAGTATGGCTAGCAAGAGAGATGACTTACCGCAGCCAACTTGCCCTACAATCATTGTTAGCTGACCTGTGAGAGACGAAGGTATATATAAGCTTCTGATTTACCAAATGCTCATGGAAAAACATCTCATTATGCATATCTGATGTCATTTTGTACCTTGAGGGATTCGGATATCAATGTTGGACAATGCTGGAGGACCTTCAGGCGTCCAAGTGAAAAATCCATTTGTGATCTATATCAAGACGGAGAGAAATAAGAAATAGAAAACTAGCTTTAGAGGTGACTTCTTTTTTCAGCAACAGAAACACTTGTTCTGTTTTCATTACACTGAGTGTAGGAACAGAGTTAGCCCTTGCTCAGTGCAGGGAACAGATCTCCAAGTGGCCACATTTGTAGAGGCCTTGCAAGACCCTCTGAACTCAGACACAATAATTAGAAAGTGATGGAACACTCCTAAGGAAAAAGAATTTGCTGTTTAGGGCTGCGGGTTTGTTACTTGTAAAGTGGGGACATGAAATCAATGAAACTATTCTGACACAATTAAATGATATAGAAGGTTGTGGTTTGCTACCAGCAGAGCAGTGAATGCCACTAGACACACTGAAGCATATACAGCAACTACGCGGCCCAAATTCCAAGCAGATTTGCATCACCTTCCACAGGTGTTACGTGTTGCTGCCTATTACAGTATTTTCCTTTGCATTTCTGATATGATTCTCAGATAACCTAGGCTTTGCTAGATACAGAAATTTTTTCACCAAAAAAAAGACTAAAACCAAGGAACAAAGCCCGCTCGGGACTTTAAATGGAGATTTCCATGGGTTTTTGATCTGAGAGAAGAGGAATGGGACATTTTTATCCTACCCTGGAGAAAAGTGATACTCTTATCTTGGAAACAACCTGGGGAAAAAAAAAAAAAAGAGCAAAAGTGCAGTGTTCCTCCCTCTGGATTACTGAAGGCAGCCAGAGGACCCTCTCTCAAAAAACGCGCCTTCATGTGCAACCAGCTGCAGCCAGACAGTACTTAGGAACCACTGGAGCTCTGTGACCAAGGTGTCAATGTTAGCAGATGGAGCCAAAGATTATGGCTGGTCCTGGCTTTCTAGTCAAGGCCTTGCAGAGGTCACTGGCCTCTCCTTTGAGAAACTCTTTTGTTGTCACTCCCTCTCTCACATATTTGTTCCTCTTATTTTCCTGTAAGTCTATTCAAGAATGACAGCCTCTAAAAACACCTGAAAGCACTACCAGTTGTCCTACTTAGTCCCATGAAACTGAATTATTCATTCTTTTGTGCCAGAAATGAAATGTAATGGCAGACTTCTTAAATAAACAGTGTCATCTTTCATACAGCCATTGCTATTTTTATTACTTCTGGTCACTTCTACAGCAACTCAAAAGCAGTCTTCAAAGTGGCACAGGTAATTTTTTTTTTTCCCCTCAAAGACGTTAGATCTTTGGGGCTTTGTTTTCAATGTCATCTTGAAAGGCTACTAGGAATTCCAAAAGAGGAAGGCAAGACCCATGACAAGATTATTTTAGAAACTTCTAAACCAAATTATTTTCAATTTTTTTCCTACTGTTTTTCTGTAGAGGCACTGGAAATGAGAGACTGAACCTTGCATGTGTAAAGGGTTGGATCAGATGATCTTTCAAGGTCCCTTCCAACCTGGGCTGTTTTAAGTTGGAAATTTTTATTGTGAGAACAGGGCTAATGAATTAAACACTTCAAATGGAAAATTGCTGAGCAAAATCTAGGGGGATATACACAGCTAGTCACATTACAGAGGTCGCTAGTCAATTCTTAAAATGGAAGCAATAGAACAGAAAGGTGGAGGTTAATCTCTGCCATGAGCACAAGTGTCTGACAGTTCACATCAAATGCTGGCTCTTGAATTTGAAACTGCCATCATAATACAAAATTGACTATTAGTGAGCTATAGTAACAGTGTTATTAGAGTGACCTTCATATCACCTTTACACAAAAATCATCTGCTTCTGTGATGTTAATCGGTCTTCTCATGTGAGAGCTGTAATTGTTCCAGTCCTCCCTGGCAGGCCTCTTGCGGTTAACAACCTTGAGTGGCTGTGCAAAATCAGAAAGATGGAAATACGCAGTAATTGGTGGCAGTACCAGCAAAACATCCTAAGCACAAGAAACCACGACCAACACAGATCAGGATATTAAAAAAGAATTTTTGCAATTGCAAGAAATAATCAGCAGGAAATGGGAAAAAAAAATATAGAAAATTCTGGGTACAAATCACTCCAGCCACTTCGCCCGCAATTAAACAGCGTTACTCACTACCGCCTGGTATTTGCTGTGATTGTCTGCACTTCTTAGCTCTGAAGATTTATCATGCTCTTCTCCAATTTCTTCACTTGACAGGAATTCACTCAGTTTCTGCACACTGAAAGGGAAAAAATCATCAGTGCACCTGGAATGCAAAACTTTTGTTCACTGCAATGGTTGTTACAGAGCATCCCCTGTAGTATTTTACTCGCTGTCTGACACAGTTTGTTTTCGTTTGTTACACGAAGATGAAAGTGTGCAACAAGAAGTTGATAAAACAATAAAGCCTGCCCTGTTGTCTCTTAACAGCTATGGTACTTTAATGGTTTGTGCAGGTGCTCCTCAAGTCTTGTATTCCCTGATACCACTTGGAAACATTGCATGAAAGATTTTTTTCAGGCATTAGGTGGGCTGCAGACCAGCTACAACAGCAGCTCGTTTTGAAGCCATGTACTGAAGTAGAATTAATGTAATTTATGTAACTGAAGTGCACACTAGCAGTCTGATGAAATCCGTACAGCGTGAGCGAAATGCAACCAGCTGTGACGCAATACAAAGCGTGTGAGGTAACGTGATAAAGGAATACACCTACCTGAACAGAACAGTGTTGAACACATGAGATGCAAAAAGGAATACTGACAACCAGGCACAAAAGAGAAGGCATAAAATCTTTACAAGTTGCTTAAGATTTAATTAGCTAAGGGATAATGTGCCTTTATTATGACATTTAACAGATCATGACATCAATTTTACTTCTGTACCTGACTTTATAAAATGTATGTTTAATCTACTCACAGTGACAGAAAATGAAATTTGTAAAGGAAGTGGACTGAATCATGATCTCAACATCAAAGGGGCTAAATTAGCTGGAAATAAGTGAACTATCAGTCTCCAAAATGATAAAGTGGCAGAAGGCCTTAAGTTTCTAAAAATAAATTTATGGACAAGGACTGAAAAAAAGAGATTTCAATATTTAGCCTTAGGCTAACTAGGGAGAAACAGGCAAACAATGCCATTGTAGCATAGTGATAGGTGGCTGTTAGTATGCAATTCTTAAAAAAATTAAAAATGAACCCCCCAACATTTATTTTCCATTCCACTGCCTGGGATTTCATCTTCATGGGGAGCCTTAGTTTCCTCTAAGAACTTCATGAGATACCCTCCTGGTGCTAAAACAATGCTTGGACCAAGGCACTACAGGACTGCAGACTCCACGTGCAGTTACCACTTGTCCTGCAAGTAGAGATCAAAGCCACCTGGGGACTCCTGAGGAGACAACTGATTCTACAGTGTTTCTGTCAACCTGCCCGCTTGCTCAGGGCACCTGGGGACTAAGAGGTATGCAGTGGGGTGAATTTAGCTTGAGCAGGTACTACAAACTAAACAACCGAAAACTATTTGGACTGAACAACAACTATTTGGACTGGGACAAGAGGAGTAATAACTATGTCTGGCTCAACATTGGGCCAAAATTCCTCAATGGGAAGGCCTGTTATCTCAAAGGAAGAAATCAGAAGCCCCATCACTAGAGATATTTATTTGTACAAGGCTTTAGAAAACAGGCTAGGAACAAGGTTTAAAGAACATTTTAAATGCCTTTTAAAGGATCAGATGATAGTTTAGATGCTGCCTTCATGGGGCTGGTATGCAGCTGCACCTGCACTCTCTATAGGAAAATTACTGAGGGAACACAGTACAGCTGTGAGAAAACCTTTTGTTAGAAGGAGCAACTCGTATTTCAGGATGCCACGCCATTCTATGCTCTTAAAGAATAAAAAAAGTATGTTCTCTGCAGAGCTCTTGCTGACATGGCAATCTCACTAGTGTTCCAATATCTCCATGGGGGAGCTTATTTTTAAGCCAGAGAATAGACCTATTGATTAAAACGTGGTTATTTGCACAGCTGACTGAAAAAGCGGTTTCATATTAAACCCAGTAAGATACATAATGCCACTCTTGCTACTTGACCTTTGCTGATGGAAAATTGTACACTGTACCCTTTGTCCGTGAAGACCTCACATTTAAGAAATACATCAATTGGCTGCTCAGTTTTAATTTTCAATGGCACAAACACTCTACATATTAAAATAACCCTTTTCAGAGATAACAGAATTTCTCACCTTCCTAAAGATTGTCAATAGCTCCTCCTCTCAGAAGCAAACACCCTCATCCCATAACTTGGGAAGTTTGCAGGGACCCTATGTGGAACAGAAGCTTTAAATCTGTTTTAGCATTGGAATCAATCACATAGCTGTTCTGATCATGTCAGTGACAATCCATGAAGATGCTCTGCAGTCAGGCATATGTGAAATGATTAAAGATGCTGGCAAGTTTATTTGTGGAGATTACTGTCCTTAATAGCATCTGGCATCAGAGATTGTAACCAATGTTAACAGAGCATAGGCTGTCAAGTGCCTGAGATGCAAAGCCAGCAACACCCTCTTAGAACCCTTTACATGCTGGTTTCACTGCTGGATGATAGAATTATAGAATCATAG
>VZTU01036068.1:0-20244 GCA_013400835.1 Zapornia atra | reverse complement strand
TTTCCAGTGACATCACGGTTTTCGATTCCTCCTGTTTATTATGCATGCTGCATGCGTTCGTGTAAAGACACTTCAGCTGGGCTTTCTGACTCTCCACCTTTTTTGAGGAGCCCTCCCTCAAACCTCTGGGAGGAATCTGAAGTTTTCCCCCACTGCTTCCTAGACGGATATTAGAAGGTTCCGGAAGAGGGGTCAGCAATACTACCTCCTCTGAGGAGTCCACAGAAGTTCCTATGGGACACTTCAGAGGTATTTCCCTACAAACCTGTAGAATTTCAGCATCCCCAAGCCCTTCTCTATCTCATTGAATTCTACTCTCTTCCCCCTTCAAATCTAGTATAAAGCTAGAGGCTACTTGCTCTATCCTTGCAAGCCTCATTACATCCCCTTCCCTGTTCCTATCTAGTTTAAAGCCCTGCCAGCTCTTCAGCTAGGGTTCTTTTCCCTCTTGGAGACAGGTGACACTCATCCACAGCCACCAGGCCAGGTGCTGAGTAAACCGCCCTGTGATTGAAAAACCCAAAATTCCTGAGGTGGCACCAGCCCCTCAGCCACCTATTCAACACATCTACTTTCTTAGCCCACTTCATGTTCTTTGCTGCCCCAAATGGGATAGAAGAAAACACCACTTGCACTCCCTCTCCCTCCATCAGACTCCCTAAACCCCGAAGTCTCTTTTGATACTTCTCAGCCTCACTGAACAATGAGTAATGGGTAGTAATCAGAGGGGTGAACCAGATCCAGGAGTTTTCTAGTTATGTCCTTGATCCATGCCCCAGGGAGGCAGCACACTTCCCTATGGGTAGGGTCTGGTCTGCATATGGGGCCCTCTGTTCCCTTGAGAAGGGAATCCCCAACCAAAATCACCTTTCTATCTTTCCTGGTGGAGGCAGTCTCAAGGCATGGAGTTGACTTCTTCACTCTTGGTGTCCTCTTAGGGGGATTGTCCCCCACCTTCCCATTTGCCCCCTGTTCAACTCCCAGCACCTCAAACCTATTGCTTAGGGGGACCTGGGGAACCAAAGTAGGCAGGGAGGAGGTTTTCCCACGGCGCTGAGCCGGGACTATCTTCCAACTCTCTCCATCCTTCTGGTCTCCCCCTTCTCCCCGTTCTGCCTGATAGGGCTGGGGGTCCACCATTTTTTGGGGAAAATTTCCCTGTTGCTTTTCCCTCTGGCATGCCAGGGAGTTACTTCGCCAGTCAATCTCCCCCTTGCACTCCCTAGTGCTTCTCAGTCTCTCCACCCTTTTAAAGTACACTATAGTTTTTTAATTCAGCTTCACCATACTAATGCCTAGGTTTGGACATATTTGATAACTGTTCTGGAATAAGTCAGCTTCTTTCCTTCTTGTTGTGAGAAGGGCAGAGTATGGAAGAAAGCACTGGGCAGAAAAAAGAAATAGATAAAGCTTGAGGAATACCTTAAAAATGAAAATGTGAAGAAAAAGAACAAGACAGTTCTGCTATTTCTTTAAGATGCACCTCCTAAGCAGACAGCCAGGGAAATGTTCTAGCCTAAACATAAATTATAAAATCTTTCTCCCTATTTTGTCACACTTTTTAGTGGAAGATGAAAAATAAGAAATAAGAAGTCTCTTAGAATTCTTTGTTGTGTAACAATACCTGTGAAAAACAAAGTAGTAGAATGTAGAGAATAGAAAATAAAACATGAATGTAAGTTTTATTGGATTGAAAGAGAAAACCCTACAGGCATTTTCAAAGACCCTTGCTGATTACCGTTACTCCTAGCTATCACTAATTGCAACCAGAGCATGACCACTGCTAGGATCCTGCTTTTGATTTATTCGTCACTTTTACTTTCCAGTAAAATAACTATTTGTAAAGTCTTTAAGTCTTTTGATTAGGTGTTTTCCACTAAAACACAGAAATGTTACTCTCTGTCAAAAAAAAAAAAAAGCCTAATTAGAAGGCAGAATACAGCAGAAATCCTGAAGTATGCCCTAGCTTTACAGTCTAAATGGTCAGGAAGGTTAAGGGGACAGAGAAAGAGGCGTGAGAAGTGCTGTTTGTTGATGAACTTGTTACAGGACAATGGCAAGGCCAGGAAGAGAAACCAGGCTTGATCCTATGACCCTTGTGGCTCAATCTCTTACATCTGTGTCCTCCTTGCTTCTGGCCATTGAGTAGTTGGTGTTAAAAAACAAAATTTTTTTTTTCCCTTTATTCAATTTAAAGTTGCTGTCAGCAAGATGGAATGTCAGAATAACGTGAGTTATTTTATAAAATTCTTCCTCTGTATTTTGGAAAATGTTTCATTAGCCTTCAAACTTTTTCTTGAGCATCTTCAGTTCAAAGCTCCACATATCAACAATTATTGGTGTCTCACAGCCTTCCGTTGTGCTAAAAATGTATTATCATTCACTGTCCACGTAGCTTTCTATAGTCTGGTTTCCTAAAGAAAAGACAACCTACTATTCTGCCTGTGTATGTTTCCTGTGATTGCGCTCTCTCTCTGATAACTTTAAAACCAGTTGTCTGATTTCATCCTCACTTGACGGAGGTGGAAAAAAATCTTAAACAAAATCTAATTTCAACAGGTCAAGCAAAAATATAAGGCTAGAAAGAGAGGGGAAGGCCCTTCTAGTGCTCTGACCAAAGGAGAGACAACAGGATAAAGCTTTGCTCATCTTGCTACCCTTGGAACTGTTCCCCTATCCTCACTCTTCTCCCGTTATTCCCTTTAAATCTCTTCAGATGACTTACTATTGAGAAAGGAAGCCCATGGTGTAGGTACTTCTCACATGAGCAGTCACTGTAATTGTTAGAAAACATTGTTGGGTTCCACAGATGTAGAGTTACAGAAGATATACATTTTTTTCTCAAACCCTGATTTTGTGGGGTTTTTTGGTGGATTTTTTTGTGGATTTGTTTTCTCTTCTCCATGAAACTGTTTTCAGCTACTTAGAACTAAAATATTTTTGGCACTTAAGTTTTTAAAGCCATTTTCTTTCTTTTTCTCATTGCTTCTTTTCTGTGAAGAGAAAGCTTAACTAAATAAAAGCTGTGAACAGAAACAGAAAAACACCTCCAAACTTAATGTTTTAGTTTCCTTTGTTTTTCCCCAAAATGTTCAAGTCATTTATAGAACCTTTAGTCTGCCTCCTCTCATGGTTCAATCCATTTAATTTTGCGAGACCTGTTTGGCCAACCCAGCTTCTTCATGAGAAATTACTATTATTAGGAAAGGTTAAAATTTTACTTTTCCTCTGAGACATAAACTGGCAAACTCTCAAGTAATCTGTCTTGACTGTATTGATTTGTACTTCTAATTTAAGAGCAGTTTTTGGTTAAAGTATCTGTTTTGTTTCAAACGCGATGTATGGTAAAAGTCACTACATTTTTTCTGCTCTGTTGCTATTGATGAAGTGTCCCTAATGTCTGAAAGTTTTTTAGCAGAAACGAAATCTAAATCTGTCAGCTAATAATGGCGCTCTCAGGAATTCAAGGCTTTTGAATCCCTTTACAGAGTCTTCCTTCATATTATTTTGTTCTCTTCTCTTGGCAGGTGTTCCAAGACTAAGATTTCACTTTTTAAAGTACTACGAATAGTGCCTGTAGAAAGGAAAGCTAAGGGCAGTGAGGCATCTTGTCGTATTTTAGAGGCTGTGTGTTTACTATGAGAGACATATTTTTTTAAGATGGATAAGATGTGACAGGCTGTCCATTAGGGCTATCCCTTTTTAGCCTTCTTTATTGAATGAAAATGTCTAATGATCTTAACTGCTGTTTCTGACAGGGACCTAGAAATCAAATATTACATCTCAGGCTATGCACACAACCCTTTTCAAACATATAAAATGAATAATCAAATGTACGTCTGAAAAGAGAGAACCATTAACTTTTATTTTCTAGAGACAGAATGAACTCATATGTCCTTGTAAAGATTAAAGGAGAAACTTTTTTTTTTTTCAATTAGATCCATTACTTGAGGAACAGATGCCTCAGAGTTAGAAATTGCATTGTGCAAAGAGCTCAAACACGCTGCACAGAACACTACCCAAATGTACGAAATGACTGAGTACAGTGTTTTCAGCTCTGGGTTTTTTTATGACACAAGAAATCCTGAGAGAGAAAGTCTTTGTTTTGCCTTAGGGAGAGTATGCAGGCTCAGTGGAGGAGGAGATTGCTAATCACAGAGAACACTGTAATGACTTGCCAGAAAGTAGCCGGCTCCCCAGGATAATAGGATTAAAACCTTCCCTTCTGGAAGAGCAGGCAGTGCACCAGAGCTGAACTGTCCTCTGCAAGTATGCAGTAAAAATTTGAGGCTGGGTACGACAGCGGCACACAGTTTCTACTGCTGCACTTGAACAAGCAGCTTCAGTCACCGCCTTGTACGTGAACATGGAGGGTTTTGTAGCTTTTTCTAGAGCAGTGTAGTGCTGGCTGTGAAGACCAATTTTCAGGTGGCCCCTTCCTTTGGAGCAAGAGAATAAGTGAGGCCTGTAAGTGAGTGGGCTTTTCTCCTGTAGCATATGGTTCAGAACATAAGCTTGTGTTGCTGACCTGAAGGGATTTAGTGGCGGGACATAGGAACTGTCACTCTTGATCATTGCTTCAACTCCAGTCTAACTGCTGTTTCTGAAGGTTTGAAGTAACTGACTTGGTGGTTTAAAGTCTGATGTGCTCTGTGAGATGATGTTGTGGTTATAATTTATTTTCTAATTAAATGAAAAAAAAATAATTAAAAAATCTTTGTTGCCTATCTCAGGAAAGGTCCTTGAGTGAAAGGGTCTTAGAGGACTGTCACTTTTGTAGGGAGTATCTCTTCAGTGCTACCAGTGTTATTTCTTTTCTTCAGTTAAACAAAAGAGCTAATTTACAACAGATATCAAACAGCACATTCAACTTTGTTGCAAGTCACTTTAGGAAGAAATTAGCTTGAAAGATGCATTTCAGAAGTTTTTCCTGTACTGCAGTAATATTTAAAATAATAAGGAAGGCAGAAATTACAACATTCATAGAAATAATGATGATAACTTCCAAGTTTTTCTTTAAAAAAAATCTGTATGTCTGGACAACACAACTACTACTGAGATCCGTATGAGGCCTTATTATATGTGAAATCACCTTAAGCTTTTAAGTTTGGTGTATTGGTCAGGTAGTAGAAAGTGGCCACCAGGCTCCACACAAACTGTGCCTTTGTAACAACTGGTTCCTTGATTAAAAATTTTTTAATAGGATGGAATTAACTGACTCAGAGAAAATGCTCCAGACTCTCTACAGCACAGGTTGTCTTTTCTACCCAGCGCTACGCTTCATCTTTGCTCTTATATTTTATACTGTGGTATGCCAAGTAACAGGAACCACACAGGTCAGATGTCACTGCATTACTGAGATTTTTAAAACATTAAATTCTTGAAATATCTTTTGAGAATCAGGCACCTTTAAAAAGTAATAGCTTGACTGATATCTCATCTTGTTTTCTGTCTTCTAGATACAGTAGTATTTTCCTTGCATTACCATCTGAGAATAACTTCTCTTGACATTCAGTTGAGAAATTAATGCAGGAAATATTATTTGCTTGCTTCAGGTATTATTTCTACCATTGATTACAGAAGGAATGGAGATGAGGGAGGATTAATTCATAAAATCTCTTGAAGAAATGGGGAAATGCTTTATATTTAGACTAGGAAACTTCTCTTTCTAGGCAGTGATTCAGATAAATACCCTAATTTTGTGATATAGGCTGTCAAATAAAGTCCTCAGGAGTGTATTTTGAGCAATTGCTCTAAGTGGAGCTCTTTGTCATTAACCTGAGAAATGGTCTCTGATTATTATGGCTTATGTTGGGAACGGAAGACTGATCTTAAACTGGGTACATAAATTTTCTGACACTCTCCTGTTTTGAAGGTAATGCAGTCGATAGCTGGGAGAAAGCCATGCGGCTGGAAGCAGTAATTGCCTGCCTAGCAAAGAAATATTTGGTTAGAGGCGCGCATGGAGGAGGAAGCAGGCTGCAGAGTCAGAAAGAAAGTAGCTGGGGGCACAATCTGTGCTTGAGAGGTCAGGGTGAGTCTGGCCAAGCTGGGGCTGCCTTGTCTTTACCCTGCTTGGCTGTACCATGTGCCACCACTACAGCGACATTTCTTCTTAAGTGCGGCAGCTGAATGGAAAATAAATGATGACAGCCTGTCAGGAAGCCTGCTGTTCCCACTCAGAGCCCTGCTCACGGAGCGGGGTGATGCACAAGTGGACAGCAATGGATCAAAAATTTGAGGGCCATCCCCATTCTCTGTTGTGAACAGACCTGTTGCCACTGCTTATGCTATCTGTTAACAGCCAATCTATCACCTGCTACTTAGTGCACAAGGAACAGCAGCGAAACATGATCCCTAAACCTGAATGGATTAAATTTAAGTTGCACACCAGGTATAAATTCATCAAAAAGCTTTTTTTTTTTTTAATTTATCTTGACTGTGAAACTGCACAGGCTGAGCCAACAGCAAAACCCATTTTTTAGCACATATCTGGAGTGTTAGGCTAGCAAAATTTGAAAGCCAGAAGAGTAATCCAGGATGTAATTTCCATTCCTATTAAGGAATGAAACTAATCAGTGTTTAAATGAAATTAAACCAATGGATCAAGATCTGAAAATGGTCTAAAATACGCAAAAGCATTTTTTATGTGTGAGCTAGTAAGACCACTGTGAGCACAGTCTAGCTTATTAAGGAGACTGGTTTGGACTGCATTTCATCTTATTCTCTGCACATCCCAACCCTTGTCCAACATTTCAACAGTGACCTTTTATACGTAAAACACAACTTTAAAAAATTATGTACTTGTTTGTTTATTTATTTATTTTACATTTGTTTCAATCTAAAGCAGTGCTAAAATGTTTATTAGGCAAAGAGTTGGTCTGAGATTCTCTAACTTTTTTTTTAAGTTTTGGTGAGTTTAGAAGCAAAACACAGTCATATCAAAACTGAATGATTAAAAATATATAAACAAAAGTCTGTTCCTCACTTGTAAGCATTATGTATATTTATGCATGATGAAAAATGCTCCCTTTTCTCATGAAAAAGATAGGACAACTTCAGAGGTCTTACAGAAACAAGAGAGCTAAAGAAGTTTGTTAATTTATTTTCTTTCTTGTGTTAGAATGACTGTTATTCACCAGGTTGCATTTGTGACCAAAATATGCTAGACGCTGCAAGAGAAATCATCCTTCACCATAGGATTTAAAATCATTATGCCATTGTAAAAAATTACTGACAGTTATAGAATGTATTAAAGACAAAAATTAATTTTTGCAACTTGAAAATACAATTGATTGCTGTGTATTTATGCATTTAACTAATACCAGAGCTCACAGTGTCTAATTGATATGAATTAAGTTATTTGGGGAAAAAAATAAAAACAGTGCTCCTAGAGCTGGAAGACTTGTTTTCAATGGGATATGCTGGAGTCTGAGCTCTGTTGAAAATTTTGTCATTTCATCTTGATTGAACTTCTGAACAGTTGTGAAGAGGACAGTTTGTGGTTGTCTTCAAGAACTCACTGGTGAAAAAACAGATTAATAGCCCACTTGCAAGAAGCATATTAACTATTTTTGTCCATTTAGAAGTGGGATATAAAAACTCTGACATCTTGAAGAGTGCAAATAATTTATTTTTTTTACATTTTGGAGACAACTCTAGGAAGAGCAAGAGATCCAAAGATGAAGAGATGTGCAGAAGTGACAGGTTCTAATGTTTAAGTGCAGCAGGGGAACAATATGCTATTTAGAGAAATGTTTCTATTTTCTGATGCCATCTACATAAAGATTAGAATTCTTTTTTAGGTACTCCCCATTTAAAAGGTTAATATCAGGTATGACTCTTCCACTGTTGATTAAAAAAACAGAAGTCTTAGAAAAGCTCACAGAATTATACTATATATATGTAACATATGCTATATAATAGGTAGTAATTATGTATGATATCATTACACAGAAACCTGCAATAAACTGTTTCCTGAATAAATTGTTGTGAGATGACATGTTTCTAGGAAAAAAATATCTTCACTGTAAAAACTATTCAGTGTAGAAAAATGCTGTATGTTGTAAACTTCAGCCAATGGGTATCTGTGGAGTTTGGTGGTGGGTTTTGGTGTACTTTAAAAAAGATTTTTAAGAAAAAACCAAGAGCAACGTATAAGAAATCATTACTTTTTTCTCTTATTCAGAACAGTAGTGTGCTTTACAGTAAATACTAACAGATATTTATCCTGTTTCAACTGCATAGTAACAAATGCCTATTCAAAGTATTACAGTGTTACCACACGCTGAAGCTTGGTAGCCACATAGAAGAATTTACCCTTTACAAAAGAAGCCTCTAAAATTTTTGCTTAGGTGAAAGAGAAGTTGTTGGTAATATTCAAAACTTCTGCTCTACCAGTACCTATTTTTTTAGCTGAGCAAAAATTGGGAACAAAATGTGCTGTTGAAATCAGTTGATTACAGAAATTATAATGGGAAGGGTTATGTTTTCTTATGAAAAAGTCTAAAAAAAATTATCCAGTTGTTAGAAGGTATGTGGTACAGAGGTGAATATTCAGCATACAACAATTTAAAATTCTTGAAAAGATAAAAATAGTGTTGATGGAGAAAAACCTTTAAGTAGCTGAGAATAATTTTCAATTATTTAATGACATTTCAGAATATATTAATATCTTAATTTTATATTAAGCTTAGTTTAAACTTCTGTATAAAAATTAAAGATAAGTTGTGAATATTGATGAAAAACTAAGCATAATTTTTATAAAATATGTCAAAACTTAATAGTTATAAATGGCTTTCATGTGGTAGAATATATTACCTTGCACTAAGTGAGTTTATATTTTTCAGCAGACAGGCTGTAATTGATACTCTGTCTTTCTTGGAATAACATGTTGTCATTTCATAATCTTTTTAAAATTCAATCAACTAAGATATATAACTATCTTCATGCTTATTATTACAAAATTTAATTCTGTATGGCTGAAGGAGACGGAAGATCTTCCCTGTAGGAGATGAGTTGATAGCCCAGTGCCTCAACTGGATATTCTTTCTAATAAAAATATGTTGACTTCTCTTTACCCCAAGAAGAAAATGTACAAATCACTAATGATAAAAGTAAAGAAATTTAGATATGACTGATCAATTGGTCTGTTTCTTATTTTGGGCATTTAGTATGAGACCCTTTGAATTGATTTCAGAGGAATTTCCTAGAAGAGCAGTCATCTCTGTCTCAGATGTGGCATCGTGAAGTGAAGGCATTCAAAGTCACTGTGGGAAACCTATGGTAACCTTTAATGTTAAATCTCTAAAATCTCTATCCTCATTTCAGATGGTGCCCAAAGACATCATGCTGTTTGCCTTCATAAATCGATATATTTTTGGTGACATAACTAGCCTTCATTAAAAACATACGTTGTATATGTTGTACATCCAAATAACCACTTCCTCCCAGCTGCATCTCCTTGAATTAATGGTGTGCCAAATGTAAGCCTTGAAGTCTCATAGGAGCTCCACCTCTATAGCCATGATGTAATGTAAACCTCTTGGCATTTCTAAAACAGCAGTTCCACATATCAAAGCTATGCTTGTTTCACTTTGTTTCCAGATTTTGTCATCTGCTGCAACAGCTGTCTCTTAGGCAGTACAGAATAGGCTCTGCAGACAGATCTCACCATGGGAATTCTCCTCCAAGGGAAATCTTGCACTGTGGCAATTAACAGCTCACATGTTCAGAGTGATACATACCAGGCATGTCATGCTGGTGAGATGGTAGAGGAGCCGTGACATGGAAAGTTGACTTGCTTTGGTAATGGGTGTAGAACAGCATGTCTGCATCTCTCCTGCAAAGTAAAATATGCCAGTGCAGCACATAGATACTTGATTTGAACATCTTCCTACAAATGGAACTGAGAACTGGTGTTAACCGCTGAGCTTGCACTCGATTCTGTCGGTTTTGGTAGGGTACCTAACTGTCTCATTATTTTCCAACTGTGAGAAAGAGAATATTTCTCATACTTTTCTATAGATGTTGGGGGTCACAGTGAGGGTCAGATTCACAAAAGCTTTGTTAGAGCTTTCCCAAAAGCTTTAGTGAAGGTGGTTTGACTGAAAGCTTTGATGTAGGGGGTCTAATTTCAGAATGACCTCAACTCCTGTGTCATGCTTTCCTTCTGATAAGCAAGTGGTTTTAAAAATTTTTTACTCTGCCATTGTCATAGCAACTTCCCCTTAAGTCATCTTTAGATGGTTACTTTTCATCCTCAGAGATACCTCTGTTACTGTTCTGATTTTATCTGAAATATTAAATGTGGACTGCAAGATCTAGCCTCCAACTTTGTTTCCTTAGCTTTAGGGAAGAAACAAACACCATCCAAAAAAGAATATTTATATGTTCATATCCTGCAAAAGGTGTAGCTAGTCACTTCTCCTATGAGAAGAGAAACAACTGAGCACACCAGTCCTATTTAGAAAGATTTAATGTAATAGTACAGAATTAATTTTAATTTTAGAATATTAGTTTTTCAGGAAGGGGAACATAATTGAAACACATCCAATATATATAGAAGTATAACAATACACTGTATAAAAATATAATAAAGGCCAAAAATTGGAGCAGCTTTCAAAATGGGACAATTGCCCTAAATCATTTCTATGCCTTGGGAGATCTTAAAACAGCTTGTAAAATTCAGGAGTTCTACTGTCTCCTTACCTACTGCTACTGCAGCTGTTCCTGTGCAAGGTTCATTCTGCATAAGTTAGTTTTAATACCAGTTGGAAAAGGAGCCTAAAATATTTTTGCTATGATCAGACTAGATGAATTTCACACCCCTCTGCAAAAGAACTGGCTAGGCCAACAGCAGTCAAGTCACACTTAATCCTTGTTTTGAGGGTTTAAGGGAAACATAAACCCTGTGCTGTTTTTCAGCTGAAGAATATATGCAGGGCAAATTCTGTCCCTTCCCTTAAGCTACTGGGATGTCCTACAATAAATAGGTAATAAAAGGAAATGCAATATACGGCGATTTGCAGTTCATTGAGGCTGACTCAGCAAGGGCTCACTGTATTACATGAAGTTCAAGTTGTCATTGCAATATGCTGTATCCTTTCCTCATCCCTTTGCAAGATCAGGTGTGGAGGTGACTGTTACTGCAGCTGTACTGAAGAGGTGAAGGGATTGGCAGCACCCAGTGGCCAGGAACCTCCTTAGTCCCTGGATCACCAACTCTAGCTGGTCTTACAGGGAGGATTTTGGCATGTCTGTTCAGGCTAATTGGCTTGACAGCTAATTAGAGCTAATGAGCCTGCAGCACAAAATAAACATGACATCTATGCTCTGCCTTTTATAATTGGCATTTCTCTCATTTTGGTGAAGCCTATTCATGTCACGTAGATTGAAATACCTAGTTGATCTTGTTACCCATATGACTGCCCCGAGCACAGGGTAATGCCTCCTTTAATGCCAAGAAGCATTCGAGTAACACAGTTTAAGTCATTGTAGTGTTAACATGGATCATCCCAATGGGGGCTCTCCCAGTTGTTCAGAAATGTGATTGAAGTAGCAAACTAAACCAATGATTAATATTAAGTGGAAGGAGGCATGAAGAGAAGAATTGTCTTCAAAGAAACATGTGACATTTTGAGATGGATGCAATGGACATTTAAATAAAATAAATGCAAAAAATAATGACTAAAGTGATTATCTTTTAATTCCATTGACATTATGAAAATATGAATGGCTGTTGATTTGTAGAATGAATAACCTTAATAAGGCTGAGCTGATTCTGCTGCACATTATGAAAAGAAATAAAGATAGTCATTGTCTTTACTGTTGCTAGCAAGTAAAAGAATAAAATTTTTACATCAATTCACTCATAACTTTTCCAGGTCTAAACAGGATACTTGAAAAGGCTGACCTGAGGTTTCCAAATCCTGTTTTGGTGTAAAAGTGCAGAAGATCTACTGCAGATTACTACAGTATGTATTTGCTGGGTGGAATTGAGTTCCATATAGTTTTTGGGCGGGCATACATCTGCCAGTCTTTTCCTTCTGTGAATTATCTCCACACTCCAGGCTTGGTGAATAGAATTGCACAGGCACTGCAGTTGTATGTAGGCTCATTTTTTTCTGTTCCTGGTTTCAGATTTGTCTTACAGGGAGGCTTTGGACATGTCATGTCACCTCTCTGGCTAAATTCTCAGTCTGTGCGATGGCAGTGGTTATTTTCTTATTCAATTAATTATTTAGAAGCTAGATGAAGAAGAACTAACTTTTCAGTTCTCACTTTTATTGGAAATAATGTTACTATATCGGGTTCATTTTAAACTCATTGTCAGTATATAAATGACTACAAACACTGCAGAAAAATATAGCCTGTACCTTAACTGTTTATTAAAGATTCTGGTACCAAAATGACAGACAAGATAGAAAACATTACACTTAAAACCCTATATGGCTTTTCTCTACCTGATGAAGGTCCATCAAGTATAATTTCCAAGGTACTTACTTTATTATACAACCTTGTAAAAAGAAAAGGAGATGCAAATTATAGCATCCCGTTCAATGAGACTGATCCTGATTAGGATATCCAAGTGCCATAATAATACAAATCCATATCTAGATATGCTATCTGTATAGGTATGGTCAATGCATCTTTTCAATTATGATTCTAAGAAGAAAGCCTCACCCATATCTTTGCATATCAGGAATGTACACATTAAGAGAGATGCCACTAGAGAAGTATTAAATTGCCTTTTTTTTTTTTTAAATTAAAAAAAACCCACTGTCTTTTTTTAAAGGAAATTACTTCAATTAAGTATGAAACAGCACCTTCTGTGCCAGGAATTCACACTTCATGAGTACACTAAGCCAAAAAGGTGTCATGCTGGAAGAATGCAGTGTTCAGCCTGAAAAGGTTTCAGATATATATTCATAGGCTACAGAACTACTGATGTTAATAGGGGGAAGGGATGGGGAAGTAACCCTCATATTTTTTTTTTTTGGGTAATGGTGCCATTCACAGAAACAGAGATAAGCATGTTAGAACCCTAGGGATGAAGGATGGATTAAACGTGACATAGAAAACATTTAAAATCTTTTCCTTTTTCTTTTTTTTTCTTTTTTTTGGGGGGGGGGAAGGGGTTGGGATGGGGATTTCCCCAGCTTCCTTTGAATTTGTAGTCAGTGGTTCTCATGAGCCTGCTTCATTCTACCACTGTAAGCAGAACAGGAAATATTTGAAAGTCACTTCTTTCATATTGCATGTCTCTTCCTCTTGGGGTTATTCAACTGGACTTACAGTTCGCACTTGTGTTGTAGTATCATAAAAGAGGTTATTTGCCCCCATATCCTTTCATTACATTTGTATTTGATTTCTTCATTTGTGTTGTATTTGTTTCTGATGACATATCAGCTTTGATGTTTTCAACCAGCTCCTAAGTAAATGAAGGACGTTTAGTGTGTTCTTGTTTTCATATATTACAGTATCTTACGAATTTTACCTACTGAAATAAAATCACCATTTCCTTGAATTAAATATGTAAAGAATGGGCAGGCCTGAAATAAGTTTTTCTAGTGAACATCTGTTTTTAAAAGTATCAGATGCATGTTTCAATGTTTTACATAGCATGCTCAAATTATAATAGTTTTTAGACTGTTTTTCTCAGTCTGCATGAGTTCCCCTTTGCAATCTTGTGCTAATGGAAATTGGTAAAATGCTTATTATGTGGGTTTATTTGAGTCTTTTATTAAGCTGCTTTGTTTCTAGTCATGGGAAAAATATTATTATATTTTATAGTGTATTATATTATGGATAGGAAGATTCCAGGGATCAGTTTCAGGGCCTGTCATCAACCTGCTACCAAATTATATTATTATTATAGCTCAGTATTGTCCTCCAATGATCCTCAGTTCATAAGCAAAAAAGACTGACTTAGACAAGACTTCACGCCAGATATATTAAAGGAACTAATCTGTATGCCTACCTCATTAGGAGGAATTGTTCAAGAACACATTGTTCTTATATACAGATTGCCCCTGTAAGACTGCCAATGTCAGCAAGACCTTGGGTGCATCTGTGATGGAAGTGACTGTAGACTTAATAGATTTTTCTAGTGTGTATGTGTGTGAAAGTACAAAAAAATTCTGAACAGTTTTTGTTCCTGTGAGTTTAGTCCCTTTGCTTCTTGGATCATGTAAGAACAAGCATTTGGTATCAGGCCAAATCAGTTTTTAAAAACAGGTTAGATGGTAAAGGTTTTTTTCTCCTACTTACCAAAATCTTTTTTTATAGTTTTATTAATATTGAAAAATGTTTCGTCTGACTAATATTGCAGCTCTATTACTGCATAAGTCAAAGAACAAATTCCTTTAAATATATTAGCCAAGCAAAAAAGGACTTTGCAACTGCTAAAACACTAATTGTGCAGATTTTCAGGACCTGCTATTTTACTATCTTGGTATACAAACGTCTTTCAGGTGTTTTGCTAGAAAGGCTTCTTCTGGAGAGGAATGCTCTGTGGTACGGTGGTTACTTGCATTGAATTATTCACTGGTTCTCAAGGTAGTTAGTGATAGGTTTTTTTCTTGCTACTGCTTTGAGTATCACTGCAGTAGGCTCAAACACTCAATTTTGCACAAGAGAGATTCCACATTAAGAGTGTTGACTCTGTCCTAGAGATCTTGTGATCCTTCCTTTAATGGCTGCTATTGTCTTTTGCCACCTCTTATTTGCTTTTAATCTCTTTAATGTATGCCTTATCCTGCAGTGTTCCCAAAGCTAATCGTTTATGAGACATCTTATTGTAGTAGGGCTACATGACTTGCATAAATCTACTAAAACGGTAGTTCATTGCACATTGCCTTTAAATCTAATAAGTATTGAATTCTTCCTCAGCCAGCTGGCAGACCTTTGTGATATCATTCTGATTTTATGATGAAACACTGATGAAACAGTGATAACTAAAGCTAACTAAACTGAGATGGAAAAGTTGAATCAAAGGTGAAACAAGGGTTATACAGAGTGACCCAAAAACATTCAGAAAATCCATGAGGATGCGGTAAAACCGTGACAGGATCCCTGCCTTTTCTGATGCTTTTGTGTACATTCATGTTCATCACATGCCAGAAAAGGCTTGAGCATGGACATTATTTAATGTTGGTATTTAGGGCAGTATCTGGGGTTTGCATTGAAGTGTTGCTGTGGAGAAGAAATGGAAGTTGCAGTGATGAGCCCCAGCCCCAATGTCTCTGTTGGAGTCTACAAGCAATCTTTCAAAATGGAACCCGTTCCTCCCACAGAGGATGCTCTCAACCAAACCAAAGTGTGTATTGTCCTGCAAAGCTTGCATTGTAAAAGGTATGAAAGGGATAAGTCTTGTTCTTGAAAGAGGATAGACTAGTTGACCTAACAGGTATTTTCCCTTCTAACTTCTGGATTTAATGAGAAAATGATAAATAATCCTTCATAGCAATCTTATTTTTCAAATAGACATGTTGCTGCAGGAAAAAAACAGAGACTCACTTCAAAAATAGAGAAGCTGAGAGCTTTGTGATCAATGATACCCAGCAAGTAATGCCCAGAATACTAAGTCCTCATTTTCCAAAAGGTAATGGAAGAAAGCATAATGATAAATGGAAGGAAATGCCATTTGCTTACAAATGTAAATTCCTCCAAACAGGGTATTTCAGAACTGAGCCCTGAGGATAGCAGGCACATGTGCATCTTAATGAGTCCAATGGTTAATCACAGAACTGGTCCTCAGATGTTAAAGGCTTCGGCCCTGCATCCAGCTGCTGAGGAGAGGCTGCCTCCCTAAGCTTGGGCAGGCTGGGTACAACTTTGGAATCTGTCAACCAGAAGATTTTCAGCCAGCTTAGTCCACAACCCCAGATTGTTACCAGCAAGGACTCCTGTAAAGCTAAACCTTGCAGGTTTCACAGAGCCAGTTCTGCTACGGAATACCATCATTCATAATGACATTTCCCTGTGCCGAATCAGACATGGCAGAGAGGAAATGTACTCTAATTTTTAATTTAAGAGTTACCACAGTTTTCTAAGTCATCAAACATCTCTTTTGGGGTAAATAACAGCCATCTTTTATCCCTTCACTGCAAGAGAGAAATGGATGTAATTAATATCTGACAGTGAGATTGTGTTTTGCTATGTAATGGGAAGTTGATGTTGAATTTGACATTTGGTGAATGTAGTTTAAGTTCATCAGAAGGTTTGCCGAATTAAATACTTCTACTGGCACCCCCTTCTAGGACAGTGATAGCTGGAGTTCAAAGCAAGAGCATTCCAGCTTTGCCATTGTGTTTAACATTGATCTGTAAACTAATGTCGTCTGGAGTTGGAAAAAAGGCATTGCCATGGTATTATAGAGATAATGGCTCTTAGTGATATTGATTTAATTCTCCCCTGCCGCAAAATAACTTTTAAAAAAAAAACTTCTGGCTGACAGATTTATTCCAGAGCAAGTCAACTTGTTCTAATGCACATGGGGGAAGGAAAAAAACTAGTGTTCCTAGTGGGAAGGAGCTATCTGAATAAAAGCTATGTAATTAATTGCTGAATCCCCCTCCAAAACTGAACTGTTATACACCAGCAGAATTTTGTGCATCCGGAGACAGGCAGAGTCCACTGACTCTCAGACTTAGCACTCTTTTCCCTTTTTCCCTTCACTCCATCTGTTCATATAGCACCTGTATTTCTATGCCTCACTGACTCTCCATCTGTTTCTATAATGTGTATCTTTCTCCTCTGCTCACAGCCCTTACAATTTGTAATAGAGGTAGGGAGACAGAAATGAGTGCCTCGACATGTTCATCCTACAAAGTCTTTACGCTAATGCTTTCAGCTCCTGCCCGCTGCAGCATCTCTCAAGCCTGTTCCCGCTCCTCCAGGGCAGCTTTAGACTATTTCTAATAGCCTGCCATCTGGCTCCAATCAGCAGTTAAACCTTATTTTGTCCAGCTGTTGCTGCTGATGCAGTTTGCACCTTTGTCTATGTACATTCTCCATTAGAGAATATGATCCAGCAGTAGGACTGCTGTAGACCACTGTGCCCCACTTTGTAGCTGCCAGTGACTGACTGACTTAGGTCATGGTATACTGAAAGATTTTCTTCTCAGCTGAGTGTCGCTAGGCCTGCAGAAAAAAATGCTCCCCTTTCCCCATTGATATTGGCCAGTTAGGGAGTTTATTCTCACCCTTCACCTTTCTTTCAGAAAAGCCAAAAGAAAACAAAGAAGCTGCCATTCAGTGTGAATGTTGGAAATTGATCCTTTAATATATTAAAACTGCCACATGTTAGGTGAAGATTTAATTGCATACCTATCTTTCATTAAAAACCCCATAAAATACACACCCTAGGCATATTGGAAATCAAATATACAGTGCAAATTCTCTTGCTTAATAGTCCAGTAATATAACTTATGCTATCACTCAAATACAAAATGTTATCGGCCAACTGGTACTTGCTTTACCTTGAATAGACAAACCCTTGAGATTATATCTTGCAAACATTTTTGTTCATGTAGAAAACCAGCTACAAAATACTGAAAAGTAATCTGCTGGACAAACATAGAACTCAGTGAAGTTTTTGTCTTTTCAGGCTGTCTTTCTTTGGACTATATTGTCTCTTGCTTGTTTTTCTACTTCTAAAGCTGCCACTAGCAGCTTTGTCTGCTCCCGGGTATTTTCTATTCCTCTCCTTGTTTCACCTACAATAACACAGCACAAAAGACTGTGCTCTCATGCATGTTTCCATAAACGCTATTAAAGTAACCCACACACTCAGGTTCTGCATTACAGTGCTCCAGGAGGAAAGACAAGCTGCATAAATAGATGGTTATTAAGGCCTTGAGAACCTCAGAACTCCAACTATATTTTATCACACTTGATCTTAAATAAAGTCACAGCAACAGTTAATTATAGGGTGGTACTGTAAGTACTCTGGCCAGATGAAAGGTAGCTCATGTTCCTATATCACGTATGATCTGCTATGATGAGTATTTGGTTACAGCTGCTGTTGTGCTACTGCTTGGAAAGTTAAGAATTAAATAATTTTTAAAAGAATGATCCAGAATTCATGAAAACCAGGGGAGCTGAAAATGGCAACACCACTGTCATATGGGAGTAAGGCAGTGGTGTAAGGCAGCTTTTTTCCAAACGAAAAGTGATAGCCATTCCCTTATTGTAACCTTCCTGTCAATCAACTGATTATCAAAATGGAAAATCTTCAAGAGTTATTATTCCAAAGGACTGAGTCTCTCTGCCATTTTTAGTTTATCATAATGCAATTCAATCTGTCATTGAATGTCACTTTGCTCATATACACTTTGCTTGTAATGCTTTCAGTGTAACAAAATATAGTCGCTCCCACCATTTCTTAATCTTCTGCTGGTATCCAGGACATTTTAAGAAGGTGACCTAGTACCATTCTCTCAGGCATTCAGTTAATCTGGTGCAAAAGAACTTTAAATAAGTAGCTGGTTTGCTGGAGAAGGCCCAAAGCTTTGCAGAAATAGAAATTGCCATGCTGAATACCTGAGACCTAAACTGGAAAGATACATGTAAATATATTATAAATAAGTGGTGCTTTGAGCTTTTACAGTACCTTTCATCTAAAGCTCTAAAAGCGCTTTAGAAATTAACCCCCACCATACCCTTTGCACAGAAATAAACATGAAACCCATGGAGTGCATGTGACTTGCTCAAGGTCACAGAGCCACAGCTCCATGTGTATTTTTGCTTTAGGGCTTCTGCTCTAATAACTAATAACTAATTACAATACCAAACTCTCAGAAAATAAGGAAACAAATAACTTTCAGTGGTCTGGCAGGACTGGCTGGAAATGAGGTGTAGTTCAGAAGAGTGCAAAATAACCTCATGCAGGTGTGTTAAATTTGAAACTCAGTTTAATTTTGTATGGAATTGTAACAGTAATGAAATGAGATTGAACTCACATGAATAATGAGCTCTAAATTGAGAATGGTGTGATAATGCTTTCCATGGTTCAATTAGTCAGCCATCTGTAGTACTTTCTAGTAATAGTTACATTGCCTAGTTTAGGAGAGATTTAAATGCCTCTGTCTAGTTTTCAAGAACGCATACACATTATACAAGAGATATTGGGCATCATGAGGAACATGTAACAGGCGATGTGTGCATGACCCACATCCAATGGATCTAAGTATAACAGGAAGACAGCCTTAAGTATGCAAACCATTAACTGGAAAAAAAAAAACCCAACACTTTGGTTATAACTGAACCTGCAGTTACATTTCCTTTGTAAGCAGCAACTTGAAAAAGTTATCTCCGACTTGAGTAACTTTTTGCTTTCAGTCTCCATTTCCATCATGGAGCCCCCTTTGGATGTTGCCTGGTGTGCTTCCCACTCTAGGGCCAAATCTAGAACTGTCTTCTGTCATGTAGAAGCATTGAAAAGCACTGACTCCTAATATACAACTTACCTTCATCTTCTGTATCTTGAGTCCATAAGGATCTCATCCTTCGTTTAGGAGGGTTTAACAAGCTATAGAACTGGCAAGGTTGTTTGTTTTTATACTTAGTCTGGGATGATAAGAAAAGACGTTTCTGGACTACAGAAGCATTGGTCTGAGGTGAGAACCAGGTAACATGGGAGGTTTGAGGAAGTTGGAACAAGACGAAGAAGGTAAAGCAAAGCTGATCTGATTGTCCAAATAAGAAAATAATAAATTTAGTGTTTTCTGAAACCTGATGTTAATCCAGGCAAGACTGGAGATATGACACTCCATGTTACATGTTTTAAAATGGCTAATACTGAATTTATTAGAGTCTGGAAGGCAGGAATTTTTTCATAAAAGGGAAGGTAAACCACTGAAGAAGGTTGCTGTATGCTTTTGTTGGTGTTAGAAAGCAGTTAGTGTACCATCTGGGAAAAAAGACAGCAGAAAGCCTTTCTGTAAAAAAAAAGCTTAACATAATCTGAGCTATGTCTTTCACTTTATTGGCAATGATATAAAAGCTGCTTAAGTTTATTGCTTTGTGATTCTTGCAATGCACACAGAAGTGTATTGTGTTAACACATCAATCAAGATTTAAACACATCCTAATTAGTTGACAGTGCCTGTCACTGAAAGGGCACTAATCTGATGCACAATGAGCAAACTGTATTGTCTAAATACTATCTATCAAACCAGTATTTATTTATATAAATGTTAACCTGCCCTTGACAAACTTTCATTGTCCTATTGCTCTGTT
>VZTU01036051.1:0-12302 GCA_013400835.1 Zapornia atra | reverse complement strand
ATGATTCTATGATTCTGTGTCAGTTGTACCTCTGCAGCTCATGGAGGTCCACATGCAGCCCATGAAAGACCCTTCACCAGAGCAGGTGGATGTATACGGAAGGAAGCTGAAGGCTGTGGAGAAAACCAAGCAGGAGCAGTTTCCTTGGGCCCATGAAGGGAAGCCCATGGAAAAGCATGTTTGCTGGCAGGATTTGTGACCCTGTGTGGTACTCAAGCTGGAGCACTTTATGAAGAGAAAGACGGAAACTGGAGAAATTCATGAAGGACTGTATACTGTGGGAGGGACCCCACACTTAAGCAAAGAGTGGGAGGAGGAAGGATCAGCAGAGATGACATTATAAACTGACCGTAACATCCAATCCCTGTCTGCTTGTGCCACTTGGAGAAAGAAGTAGAAGAGTTGAAAGTGCAGTTAAGCCCAGGAAGAGGGGAGGGGTGGGAGGAGGTATTTTTTGGATCTGTTCTTATTCCTCACTATCCCCATCTGCTATTAATTTGCAATAAAAAAAAAAAAAATTTCTCTGAGTTGAGTCTGTTTTGTCCATGTTGGCAACTGGTAACTGATTTCACTATCCTTGTCTTGATCCATGAGTTTTTTTAACTCCCCCTGTGCTGTTGAAGAGAGGAAGTGATAGTGCAGCTTGGTGGGCACCTGGTGGTCAGTCAAGGTCAACCCACTTCACTATTATCCATATGGAAAAAGGGGAAGTACTTAATGCATAGATAAAAGACACAGAAAATACGGTCCCTGGAAACTTAAAATACAAATAATTTCCCCTCTATTTTTCTTCCTTATATCTGTGGTGGTTTTAAAATACATATATATAAATGAGAACTTGGTGGCTCTTATTTTATAAAATATTTGATTGAAACAAGAAATATAGA
Source organism: Zapornia atra (assembly GCA_013400835.1). NCBI lineage: Eukaryota > Metazoa > Chordata > Aves > Gruiformes > Rallidae > Zapornia > Zapornia atra. Next base: position 11,415 of record VZTU01036051.1, on the reverse strand, counting down.
AAATACACAGATATACATTTTCAGAAAACTTAGTCAAATCCAAAGACTTCAAAATGTAAACATGACTGTTACACAAAATGAACATGTAAATACAACACAACACTGTATCTTTTTTTTCTGCATCTTAATTTCCACTTAAGTGTTCCATTATGACTAAACATGTTTATAAAAAAAAAAGTTATCTAAAATGAAATACTAATCATGACCCGAAGTAGCAGGAAAATCGTTACTTCCCTATTAAAAGAAGTAGTATAATAAAAATGTCAGGGAAATTCTTTTCCTGACAGAACAGATCTATTTGCTTAATAAAAGGAAGCATTCATGTTCATGTTGAAACAAATTATTTGTGAATTAATGTATCCCTATGGAGATCTCATTGATTTAATTAAGGTGTAGACTACCTCTGCTGCACCTCATATTGGAAGTTCGAACTTGGACAATGTAAATATTTCCCATAAATGAAAACAGGAATACTGAAAATGGTAGGATTTATTTAATTGTTGTGGCTTTGCGTGGCTAGGTTCTGGCGGAGGAGGGAGGGCTGAAGGGGTAACTTCTGCAAGAAGCAGCCAGAAGCTTTCTATAGTCCCAAGAGAGTAAATACCAGATGATTCAAGGCCAGACTTATTGTTGAACAAGGCCAAGCCCATCAGTGACAGTCACAGCACCTCTGAATCACACTTAGGAGGACAAAAATCCTTAAGCAGCCACTTTTTGCCACCAGAGAAGGGAGTAAGAAGATACAAGAAGGCACCAAGGTCAGTGAATGGGGGGGGGGGAAGGATGTGCTCCAGGTGCCAGAGAGAGAAAGATTCCCCTGTAGGCTGTGGAGAAGACCATGGTGAAGCAGATTGTCCCCCTGCAGCCCATGGAAGATGATGGGGAGCAGAGATCCCACCTGGAGCCCATGGAGAGGCCCTCTGCTGTAGCAGGTGGAAATGTACTGAAGACACTGTGAACAGCATTGGAGTAAGCTCCTGGCAGAACCTGCAGCCTCTGGAGATGGAGAGAGGGAGAGAGACACTCATGCTGGAGCAGGTTTAGTGTGTGTGTCTTGTGACTCCCTGGGGCACCAGGCTGGAGCAGTCTGGACCTGAGAGACTGAGAGACATTCTATGATTCTATGACCGCACCAGATAGAAGTGACCATCGCTGGGGCAGCTGGTGAAGAGCTGAAGCCCCATGGGAAAGGACTCATGTTGAAGAAGTTTGTGGAGGACTGTCTTCCATGGGTGTGACCTCATGCCGACTCAGGGGAAGAGGGTGAGGAATCCATCCTCCCCCACCAACGAAGAAGGAAAATAACTCATGAGGAACTGACTGAAACCCCCATTTCCACCCCACCTCCCTGTGCCATAATGAGGGGAAAAGGGAGCGAAATCATGAATAAAGTCAAATCTGAGAAGAAGGGAGGAGTGGAGAAAAGTGTTGTAAGGTCTGGTTGTACTTCTCATTATCCAGCCCTGGTTTCACTCTGTGCATAGTGTAATAAATTAGATGTGGGTTTTTTTATTCCATGTTGAGCCTGTTTTGCCCATAACAGTAACTGTGGAATGTTCTCTCCCTGTCCTTACCTCAACTCCTAATCCTCCCAAAATATATTTTCTGCCCTGTCCAGCTGAAAAGGGGAGTGATAAAGATCCTTTTGGGGACATCTGGCCTCCAGCCAGGGTTAAACCACCACATTCATGTAGTTCCATGTGAAAGTATTGGTAAATTGCATAGATTTGCTATTAAAACATTCACATCTGCAGTAATTTTACAACAGCTGATGAAGGCTGCATCTAAAATACTGGTTCTAGCTTGGAAAATGGGTCTAGACCTAAGATTTTCTTTATTTTGCCGTAACGTCATTGATCTTTAACTACATAAAGTATATCTAAGATTAGGCAACAGCCAAGGCTTCTAAGTGTCACTTGCATATTAAACCCACAGTGTTGTGAAACTGTGACATCACATTGAGGGATGCTAAAAGCAAAAATGTCCGATTGTGGCCTTGGCTGTGTATGCATAAATATCTTCAATTTCATTTACATAAAGATGTCAACTGTATGCACATATGTACATTCAAAATGGGTACAGATTTTCCTGATAATTTCCCTGTTTACATGAATCGGTAAGGAGATAAAAGCACACTACCAAATGACACCTACAGAAATCATATGATCCTGCAGAATTGTCATTGTCACCTTCCTCAAACCTAGATTCAGGCATTCCTTCAGGTGAGACTCTTGCACCATCTCCTGATTTGCACTCAGAGGAATAGAATATGCCACTGTGCTCATGACTATGCTGAAGAAAGACAGACTGCTACAGGGCATAGAAGCAGTTCAAACAGAAGGATATTTTCTGTCTGATCCAATGTCATAACCTGGAAAATAAAATGTGATTGCCATTACACACAGAACATGTTTTCATGTTATGCGATCAGATATATGATAAGCTACTTAAGGCTGGTCTTTGTCCATTGCTGGCCCGGCTTATCAGAATTTGCAGTAGCTTCTTTTGAATGGTTTTAATACCTTGTCAATCACTACTCAGAGCAATGACTGTGAAGCATAACCAAGCCCTCAGAGGAATGATAGCATATGCTGAAGAAAAAAAAAAAAAAAGTCAGCACAGTATACACTCACTGACACAATTTTTTTTTAATTTTACTATGTGATTTTGAACTCTCCTCTGTTTTAAAGGAAAAAAAATATATTGCATTATGAAAGACTTCCTTGTAAAGAGGAAGAATAAACTTTCTTCATGTGTTCACTTTTAGAAAACTAGGGGAACTAAGAAAAAAAAAAGGCAATCTGAGATGTTGATATATACCTAAATACTCATACTTTACTATATATATTGGAAATATAATAATTCTAACAGTTGTAAGGAGATGGCACTGTTCATATTTATTTAAGTACTTAAAATACTATATATTAATTGATTGTTCATATAATCTGAGATTGTTGAATAAACACAAGGACTACTATGAATTTAAGGATTCAGATTCTTCAAGATTCTGACTTATTTTTGCCATGCAAGTATCCTATTGGTTTGAAAAATGTGCAAGTGGTTGAAAAGAGGATATCGGCAGAAAACCCAACATGGACATACAAGGCAGATGTTAGAGGCCACAAAATTAATGGTGATCAAATTATGTGCTGTAACCCTACAAAGAACTCCATAAGGCTTGCTTTTCATATCTATCTACCTAACTACCTACCTTTTCTTTTAAACCTGTTTTTTGTTTCATCTCCTTTTTTTCCCCCTACCTTTTGGAAATATCTGTCAAATGGCCAGAATTTCTTCAAAACATTTTTTAAAATAAATTTGTCTAAGATTGCTAACTAAAAAAAAATCCTAAGTATTATAGATATTAAAACTTACAAAGTCTAATTACCTACTTCTGTGGGATATTTTGCAGGTCTTCAAAATGTATTTCAGTTATGGGATTTTTCTTTCTTCCTTGAGCGTTTTGAAAAAGATTGTAAAAATCTGAGAAGTCTGTTATTCTATCACATTTAGAATGGCACACTTAATGATTATATATCCTGTAATGGCACAAATAATGATAATATATACAGTGAAATGCTAGGAAGTCATAGGCCTTCAAAAGTTTCATTCAGAATCAATAAAGAGTTTTATATTACTGCTTGAAGCTTGATATCAGAATCTGCAGAGATAAACACTGTCTTGCATCATAATCATGCTAATATTTGAAACACTTCCAGTTTATGTATTATTAGTTCTTTCATGTTGGCAGTACTGTGAACTGTGTAACAAGACTGATAACCTTAATTGAGATGCCTACCTTTAATAAAGAAACAAGATACAGTACAGTGTTACATGAATTCTTTGCCTTACTATTCGTTGAGAAGGATTAACTTACACTACCAAAAGTGAGGATCAGAAATAATTATCTTTTTAATGGCTCCCAATCCAAACTCCAAGACTAAGAAAATACAGTTTTGTCTAAATGTTAAGCACACAACTGCCTAGAGACAGTCATGTTTGTTGCCATCTGCCTTCTTTCCAGGATAAAACCAAACAATACAACTTCCATGAAGTTTTCTTTCTGAGTAGGAATATCAGGAAAGAGCTAATAAACTATGAAATTTAGCAGTAAAATACAGAGAGGTGCTGAGACAGGGTGTTTAAATGTGTAGATTAATTTGATTTCTTTCCCTTTCTGTATACATTAATCTGACTAATTAGACATTTTTATATTCATTAACACTATATTAAAAGACAATATTGTATGCTTGTCAATAAATTAAGGTTACAGAGCCTTATGAATGTTGCACTTCTCAAATGTCAACTATCAGAAATACCAGTGGGACTGTGCAACATGTAACAGTTATTTGTGAAGATAAATGCCATCACCCAGAAACCATCATCCCACAAGACCCCCAGCTGCTGAACCAGACCCCCATCTGACACCCCTTTCAGTCTACCCCCAGTTATAAAGAGAGCATGACATCATATGGTATGGACTATTACTTTGGCCAGTTTGGGCCAGCTGTCCTGGTTGTGTCCCTTCCCAGCTTCTTGGGTGCACACCTCCCCACCCACCCCCACCCAGTCCCATTGCCTTCTTGTTTGCAGGGCAATATAAGAAGCTGAAAAGTCCTTGACTGCCTAGCAGCAGCTAAAACATCACTGTGTTGTCAACACTTCTCTCATCCTAAATCCCAAACATGGCACTACACCAGCTGCAAGGCAGAAAATTAACTCTATCCCTACAGAAACTAGAACAGCACATACTGAATATCTTCAGAGAAGGAGATACCACAATCTCTCTGGACAGCCTGTTCCAGTGCTCTGTTACATTCAAAGCCAGGAAGTGACTGCAAATGGCAAAATGTAACTTTAATGGCAAAAAGTAACCATTGTTTGGCCTCTAAATGTTCATATTCCTGATAAATGGAATCATATTTATGGTAGTTATTTGAGCATCTTCTTACTCCAGACATGTGAAATAGTGCCAATTATTATTTTTTTTTACTTATTTTTATTTGTCAGTCTACAAAGTACAAGTATTTTAGGACATCTAAAAGAATAACCAGTTCTCCAAAAACTGGAAAACCGGAGGAGCATAAAGACTACTCACAAAACAAGGACATATTATGGCTAGAACTTATTTAAAAAAATGAAATAGTTGAATTTGGCTAAAAGATTGTTTTTCATTTTTTGTCTGAAACATTATATTTATGAATTTGTTACAAAAATAGGGGAATATTATTTATCTTAAAAGTATAGGATTAAAACCCCATATAACTAACAATAACTGTTCTTAATTTGCTTATTGTCAGAAAGAAACAATGCTAAAAACTTCTGATGCATTCCATTACGTAAGTCTCTGCTAGTATCCTATCTGACCTTTCAGTTAAGCCCAACCATGTAGCCTGTTCAAGGATCTTTGAACAATGATTTGGAAAGTCTTAGCTGTTTTCCCAAATGACAGAGCAGATTGCTTCAAAATCAATTATGTCACCTTTAGAAATCGTAATGTAAACCTTTTGCAATATTGGATTTTTGAGTTCTGTATTCATGAGAAATGTAATAATGAACATAAAGTTTTAAAGCCTATTTTCTTTTTTTACATGCACCGTCTATGAATTTTCTATTTCCTGTACAGATCAGAATGCCTCATGACATCCTAAAGTTAAAGAAAGGCAACCTTTTTGTCAACCTTATATTCTCCTGGAACATGACACTTACATTTTCACAGCATGGGTTAGAATTTAATTAGGAGATATATTTATCATTTCTCTTCTAATTTTCCCTCGCACCTAGCACGATCATTTCTTGCAGTATACTTTTTTGCATTATTAAGACCATATTTCCCATCCCTGTGGATTTCTTTGAATGTGACTTGATAGATGGAGGGGAAAAAAAAAAAATCATATCAAGACCTGATTTAATATCATGTGTTTAATAGGTTCATGAGGTAGGAGATTATTCACTCTTACGTTCCTCTTTTATCAGGGAAAGAGACACTTCCAGAGGACATTTCAGCCTTTGGGACCTGATTTGCCTTCTGTGTAATCTACAGTGCTAGGGTTCAACTACATCTGACCTTTGTCTCTGCATTTTGGTGCAGCCCAGCTGTGTGACCTTGGCTTAGCCTAAATGAGAAAAAAATGACGAACTGTAAAAGACTATGCAAGCTAAGACCTTGTAAGATAAAGGAAGTAAAAGCATAGGCAGACATGAAACTGTTGAGACTAATAGTATTTCAGGACTTAGAAGAAACATGCTGACATGAAAGAGTATAAAAGCCCAAGAAGAAAAGCAGAGTCAGAAGGTAGCAATTCAGCAGAAACAAGGATCAAACCAGACCTTTCCAAGAAGCATTGGAGGAAAATATTCCCCACTTGACTGATAACTGTCTGGACAGTAAAAACTCACAGGGAGTCTCTACTGATACAGCAAGCCTGGTTATCCAGGTAGCATAATAGTCTAAAACTCATGTCTACTATGTGTATTAGCCAATGCATAACTCCTGTGTATTCTCTTTTTAAAATATATATCTATATTCCTTATAGAGTCTTTTTTTCACATAGTAAAAGATGCCTTAAAAGTAAAGACATGCGACTGGACTTCCAAGTCTCTCTTTGCTTACTATACAGATAAGTTAGAAAGCTGGTTGGTGTCAAAAGTCAGATAACACCTCCCTGCATGTAATGGAAGTATTAAGGATTTCATGATAGAAGTCTGTGACCACGCAGATTTACAATAATTACAAATATATAGACAGCAACTGCTGTCTTTGAGATTTTTGCATTGTAATGAAAAAATGGAACCTAATCCTAGATGCTCAAGCTATATGCTTAACATTTTATACTTACTACTTCCCAGATTTTCATGAGCCTTCAGCTTGAGAATGCGGGTTTGTGGGTTTTTTTTAAGAACAAGAAAAAAAAAAAAATCCCCCCTTAAAAAAAACCCAAACCCACACCAAACAAAAGTAACCCGAATACTATTTGAGAGGTATTTATTTTACTTTTTAAATAACGTTAGAACTATAAAACATAGATATCAATTGTGTTCATGTTTTCTTGTTCTGACTGTCTCACAGGTCTCAGCCATCAATGCTGAGACCATTGCTTAATGCAAAAACAGATTTTAGAGGGTCTGGGATTGTTGTTTGGATATAGATTTTGTTTTTGTTTTCCCCCTAACAACCAGCCTCATGGTAATTTTTCAGTCCTTTATGTATTTTTCTATATTATTTTTCTTATTCTGAAAAGGGATAATTCCATCATTTTTATTTCATTTCAATGTATTTAGAAACATTTGTTTACTTTTTCTCTTTTATATTTTACCTTTATTCACATTCTCAGGGGTACCCTGAAAAAAAACCAAACCAAAACAAAACTAAAACCTAGAGAATACAGACATCTAAAATAATAACAGTAAAATGGTACTAAAAGAATCACATGCTATTCATCATTGTAGAAACTTACACTTAAACTGACACTAATTTAGTTCATAAAGAAAAATAAATTCTACAGTGAATTGATATATATGGTCTTATTTTATTATTTTGCAACATGTTCTTCTTGTGTTTTGAGAAATTGTAAGGACAATGTTCCCTAACTTCAAAATAAATTCAAGCATTCTGCATAATGTACTATTACACATGAAAAAAACCAAACCAAACCAAAACAAAAACCCACAAACCACTAGTAAAATACAAAACTGATCTGAAAATTTCAAATCTTATCAAAATATCATCTTTATATATTCTGAACATGATTTTGATGAAATTTCACCCACTGTCCTACAGAAAATGTTACAAGACATTTTATTTCTAAAATCACATCTGTCAGAAATGCTGGGACTTATGGAGTTACCTTGATTGAACATGCCAAAAGACACCACAGACACGTTATCTCTAAAGATAGGCTTTATTAGAATAATAAATTGGAACAGATAAGGGAGTTCTTTGAAACGGAGTCTATACATGGTATCAGCACAGCATAAAGCCCTGCCTGATGCATTTGCAAGAGAAACTTGTGCTTCAGATAAGTGTGGATTAATCTCAGTGCTGTCATCCCCAGAGTTACTGCAAAACAGGCTAGATGTCATAATCACAGGGTTGTTTAGCCAAATGCACTGAATTAATTTTCAGAAAGACCACAGAAAAAATACGGTTTGATGATGTTTACTTACCATGTGACACTGACATAAAGCACAGAGGTATGGGCAAATGCAAGCGAATGCAAGCTGATGAAGGCAGATGGGCTGTGTGAACACCATGCCCTGCACCACAGCCTGGGGAAAGGGGAGTACATGGAGCCTGCACCATGGCTCTCAGACAGCATTTCACTGGACATCCTTCAAATCAGAGATAGGCCCACTGTTCCTGTTTTCTATCATGCTCTCTTCAATCTCCCTCAAGTTACACATGCACCGGGTCACAGGTAAACACAAACACATATAATGCGAGACTGTCAAGAACCTGAACACCATTAGAGCTGTCACTAGGGGCATGGAAAGGAATACAGCTTGATACTTAAAATGTTGGTACCAGTATACCTATACTGGCTTGAAAAGCAGCTCTTTAGTCCTTTCAGCTTGCCTTCTCATTATTATGGCAGTCACTGTGTTCATCCACCAGGCCCATAGGCAGTGGGAGCAAACTATGATTTGCCTGATTACAAAGTGTGTGTGAGGAGCAAATTTGTACGACTACACCTCCTACACACCTTGGCACAGATGCAAGTAAATACATGGAAGTACATGACTAAGACCTTCAGAGCAGGGCCATGTATAAACAAGTGTTACTTTGTGTTAATGACTGCAGCGATGACAGAAAGTTACAGAGCAGTAAATGCAGTGCACTTGGTATATTTTACTTGGAATGGGATACTACTTTACACAACTTTCCTCAAACTTCTGGCTTCGCCCTGGCATAGAGGCAAATACAGGGGACAGATGAGAATCTGACCTCACCTTTTCAAAGCCACTCTTAGCTTCACAATTACCTTGTATGATTGTGACAAGAGAAAATAAAATTTTAACTATGCACCCAGACAGTAAATCTTGCAGTAGCTTGTTTTCTCTAGCAGTAACACCTCACCCAAGACATGACTTGCTTAGAAAGAAAAATCCTTACACTGTTCCAAAAGTCACTAATCTTCCATGAGTATTAAACTGCTGGTTTTTACTCTTAGAATTTCAGAGCCTCTGTAACTTCTTTGAAGGTTCCCAATTACAAACTTGCTCATCCAAGGATTGGAAGTGCATGATGACCGTCACCAAATCATACTATAACACTGTTTTAGTTTCAAACCATGCAGATCAAATCCTTTATGATAAATATTTTCCACAGAAAACTTGAGAAAACAAGTTGAATACTGAGGAAGTTCAGAGCAGCCATGGCATGCTAGAAGTCTTTCAGTGATCAGAAAAAAGAATGAATTTACTTAATAGTTTATCTGCATGAACAAGCATTACAAATTGTCTTAGGTAGAAGAGGACTTTTATCTGCAGGCATATTGGAGAGAAACAGAATCAAGAAATTTCTAAACTGGAGTAGTTCAGCTGGAGAGGAAGAACAATGTGTGAACCATGTAAAATAAGCAATCGCCTTGCAGTTGGTTTGGTTGTTTAATTGTAAACGACAGTCAAATTTTGTTCTCTATGCTAAAAATCAGAGGTAGAGTCAACTTGCACCCTCATCACTAACAATATTTTCCAAGCCTGTATGAAAACAAATGTTTAGCTCCATCAGGCTCCTTCTCATTAACATAGTATGAAGGTCTTGTTCACTTTTGAAATGTTGGAAATTACAGCAATTAATTATATCATGAGGCTGGAATGATCTTGCCATCATTGCTAGCTTTGAAGGGTAATATTAAAAATGTGTGAGCTTCAGGAACATGGCATTTTTAATTCTCACTTCAGCCACCTACTGTGTCTCCTCGAGGCTTCATATAGTTCGTTTAACAATGTTTCAGACTGCTTTTTCCACACTTAGTAGAATAATTGACATGCATATTTTGAAAAGTGATCAGGGGATTGTGGGGGATGGTTAAGAAGAAGTGTCACCTTTCTTGCTCAGTAATTCCCTTAGAAGAAAAACAAACTTGCACAGAATTAATGAAAACATTATGCAATTTCACAGATTATTTGTTAGCATCTGATTAAAAATAAAAAGCACTAGACAGTTCCTATTCCACATTCTTTTTGGAAGTGTGGCAGCATTTTCTTTGGTTTATGTTTGTCAGTGGTATGCTGCTTAAAAGAAAAGGGTGGGTGGTTGTTTATTTTTCCTTTCACAAGGTATCCTCATAGCAGGTATGTCTGGCATACACATAAACATACACTGACACATATGCATTATTATTGTTGTCCATGTACTGATTCTCCTATTTATTTCAGTTTTCTTAGTTATATTTAATTTCTGTATTCCTATATATACGGGGGAGGTGGGGGGTGAGAAAAAAAAAAAAAGGAAAATAAATTAAATTTTGCAAAGCTCCAGGTGTCTTTTACACAAGTTCTAGGAGCAAGAGAAAACTAAATAGCAGTTTTAACTCTTGCCTCACCACAGGCATCCTCTTCCATATACATTATAGCCAGTAAAATTATATGCTCTGTTATGATTTTAGCATGACAGTTAGCCCCCTTCATTTTTCAATATTCTTCACAAGTGAAATTCTAAAGCCAAACCTGAAGGGTCAGTTTATTCCAATTGTTGATTCTTTCACAAAAAACCTTCTACTCCATCTCTTTAAATGAAAGCAATCCCATTCTGATCTTTTTCTCTGATTTTAGTAGTAGAATTACAAACCAAGAAGAGAAGACAATGAACTCAACAGATCACAACCAAAGAGCTTCTAAAGCCAGATTTGGTTATTTGATTTTATTTTTTTTTTAATTTACATTTTATAAAAAACAGCACTGACATTTATTTTCATTATGGCATAGTCTGCAGATTATAGGCAAAGATCCTGATATCACTGTACTGTGTAGTCTTCAAATGAATAGAAAAACTCAGTTCATACCTCTCCATATTCATTAAGAGTTTCCTGCATAATATAAAAAAAACCGAAACCCACAACCAGATAAACTTCTCTTTTAGTTACTCATTTTATATCTGACTTTCATCTGAAGATGATATTCTAAGTCCTAATAGTAGTGACAAGAAAAAGCAGTTTTTGAAGTTTAACCTTTAAATCTAAAAAAGGTAGGACTCTGAATATTTAATGTTCATGAGCGAATTGCTCTCCAGGTCCTATTCAGTTATTATTTTTGAGACCTTTTCTCCCACTAGAGAAAGCAGCCACCCTTGTATTATTCAGCTGCAAAAATAATTTATCCTTCTATCTTGTAATCTTTCATTAGCAAAAGCTATCATTGAATAATAAGGTTTACTAGAGGGAGTGGGTTTACTTTTTTCTTTTTTAAATTTAT
>VZTU01036044.1:0-10459 GCA_013400835.1 Zapornia atra | reverse complement strand
ATTCTATTCTCTAATTACTCACACAAAGTATTAAACATCAAGGATCCATTCTGTAGTTTTCTTTCCATTCTTTCCTCATCTCACTCCTTCCAAAACTTTATTGTACACTGGTACAATAGAGTTCATATCCCTGCTCACTTCAGATGTAGGTCTAAATATTTCAAGAGGGTTTACTGTGTGTTGGGGAAAGGGTTTGTGTTAGAGCAGCATTAGAGAAAATGCTGACAGTTCTAGGTGATGCAGTGGGCTGGAGACACCATGCAGGTAGAGGCAGGAATGCAGCTCACCTGCATATGCCTTCCCCATGCCCTTAGTTGGGGTACAGATTTCAGGGACAAAGCAAAATTTCTTTGGTCTTCTAAAGGAAGTTTTAGGCATGTGATTGGGAAAAAATGTGGAAGTCAAAAAAAAAAGGCAAATATATTACTGCATTGTATGGCTGAAAACTGAGCCAAAACCCAAGTCTGATCACTACCAGCCAGCAGTGTTGTTTCAACTGCTCAGAAATTTCTGTGCTAGATGTCTCTCAAGTATTTGAGATCTCCAGACCTGCTCTGGACCCAGATAGAGAGAAAGCTGCAATTTTGAACATGGCATAGGGGCACAGGATGTCTTTCTGTGCTGATGCACAGCACTGTGTCAATGGTCAGCAGGGCAAACATAAGCAGCAAAGCTGGCATTTGGCTTCTCAAGGATTTCCATCAAGAGTACTGGCCAAATTCAGTAAGCATCTTTTCTCTCTACCCTGGCATTTTGCCCTCTATGCAAAGAGTACTAAGACCAAAGCATAAGGTTGAAAACACAAATTCTAAAAAAAAAAAGTCTTCCCAGGAAATCAACAGTCTCCCAAATAGGAAAAAAAATCCTTTAAAAATCTCATAGCACTCCCCCCTTCATGATTTTGGGCACTGCCTCCTCATATAAACATGCTTGGCAGAGGCAATGCTGATGAATTATCTTTTTAAACTGCACAAGGCTTTAGTGAGACTGCTGAACAATGCCAAAGGCAGAATTCATTGGGACACATTAAATAGTAAAGTTTAATATGTTGAAAATGAGTTTTAAATTGATTAAGGTTTATAAACAACACAGGCCTGGATTTTCAATTTTTCCAGGTTTGTTTTTACTTGTTCCTTATGAAAATTAATCTATTTTCTTACATGACATTTTTTTGGGTACCTTTTATAGGTTGGCTTGATTGCTGTCAATTCATTCCTTTAATGTAAGCAATTAAACAGTTGATCGTTTTAGTGGCTTTCAATTATCATCTTGCCTGACAATTGCTCCAGCTGTAACTAATTTTCCTTCTTTGCGTTCATAATCCCAGTCACATCAGCTGCATCTTGCAGACAATGGGAATGTCAGGTGTGAGCTGAGGTGAAGGAGAGGGAGTTGGAGAGAAAGCAGTGGCTGGAGATTTGGCCTTTCATTTTGTGCTCCCCAGGATAAAGAATGTTGTGGCTAAGACTGGGAGCCGGAGCCAACTTCCTGGTTGTTAGCGGAGTTTGCTAGCAGTCAGACAGAGCAGACACCCATGCTTTCCTACATGTTTATAGGGAATTTGCCTAGGGTGACAAATGCATAGAGGCTTATGATAATTAGGCCCTAGGTCCCAGTGAAGTGTTTCTGGAGAACCCTGGCCTGCCTGAGATAAGGACTAAATCCCTTGTCTTTCTTGAACTGGGGAGCCCAGAATTGGACACTAGCCTCTAGATGTTGCCTCATCAAGGCAGAGTAAAGAGGGAAGATCATAATCCCAGTCACATCAGCTGCATCTTGCAGACAATGGGAATGTCAGGTGTGAGCTGAGGTGAAGGAGAGGGAGTTGGAGAGAAAGTCCCTTGACCTGTTGACCACAGTAATCTTAAGCCGCCTCAGCATACCACTGGCCTTCTTGGCCATGAGGGCACATTGCTGGCTCAGAGAGAGCTTGCTGTCCATTAGGATTCCCATGTCCTCCTCTGCAGTGCTGCTTCCAGAAGGTCAACCCCTAACCTATACTTGTACCTGGGGTTATTCTTCCCTCAGTACAGGACGCTACACTTGCTTGGCTGAACAGGGACCTTCTTCTCGAGCTTAGGTGGAAATAAGAGTGTATGGCTAATGGAAGCAAGGTCAGGCAATGTGAGAGGATTCCAGAGACACAGTTTGCCTTTGTAAGGAGAAAATTTGTGTGGCCAAAGCTCAGTTAGAGTGGAGGCTGGCCAATACTGTGGGGCAGACAACAAAAAGGTGTTTTTTGAATATTTTAACAAAAAGAGTAGGACTAAAGAGAACACTGGCACTGGCACTTGCACAGTCTCCCCAGGGAAGTGGTCACAGCACCGAGCTTGACTGAGCTCAAGAAGTGTCTGGATGATGCTCTCAGTCCCATGCTCTGATTTGGCTGGCCCTGTGTGGAGCCAGGAGTTGGACTTGATGATCCTTATGGGTCCCTTTCAACTCAGGAGCTTCTATTCTATGTATGCAAAGCATGTACTGCTCATTCATATCAGTAATAGATATACACATGGCATTACTAGTAATAATACAATGTGTAAGTCATTCCAGGTTATTGTAAGTGGATCAGACATCAAATACATCATTTTGGTCCTTAAAGTCTTCCAGCTATAAATCTGAGTTGTCTGACATGAAATTCTGACATTTATTTCCCCTAGAAGAAATCAGCTGGGAATATTTTGGCCCAAGCAAGCCTAAAGTGCATTCTGTCCATGTTAAAGATATCTGGAAAAGCTTTGTTGGAGAAACTCAGATGTCCTTACTGGAAAAGTGATATATATTCTTATCAGGCTTAGTGGAGCTCTGATAATATTATCTGTGTTTGTGTAACCAGAACAAAAATATACACCATGTCATTGAAAAATTTGGGTACTTGTTATCTCTAAATTTTCTGATGGAAATCATAGAAGAGTCCTTTACCCATCACTGATTTTCCTTCAGCAGCTGTTTCAGAAGGTGTTGGCACTGAGCAGTTAATTTTTTATACACAGTCAACTACCATGTAATAGGAGATGTGTGTCAGCAGGGTCCAGATACACATCACTAGCCTCGTTGTAATCCAGAAATCTTTAAATTGTCACTCTCTAATGGAACAAGAAATGGGTATTCTAAATTCATAAAGATTTATAAACATTCACTGCTGCCATCTGACAGATATATGCATCTCCTGCAGTTTTCTCATTCTTCAGCTCTCTCCTATGAGCCATAGGAAAATGATGTTCCTGCACCATTACTGCAGGGTTGAGAAATCTTAAGGTCAAGTTAGAGAGTCTGAGTGAACTGGGTGACTAAAAATGAACCACAAAGGAAGAACAAGCCACTTAACTTGATAAATCATGAGACAATAAAAAAAAAAAACCCAAACCCCAGGATCTTGCATTGTGGATGACTGACTTGTCTTGTGTTTGACAGGATAGTCACCAGATGCTTTTATTCTCTGGCAGAGGGACTGTTGGGTGGCTTTAGAATAGTGTACGTTATTCTGGTTTTGAATAGTCAGTACAAAAGGGTTGTCAGAAAACTGTTATTCTTCCCCATGTAAGAAGCTGACATTTCATTATAGAAAGCAATACCCTCTGCCCACACACAAGCAATATGTAAACCTCTTAAAACTGTATTTTGGGATATTGCCTGAAAAGAAGAAAGTTAGCATTCACTTCCGAAACTGGGAAGCATTTCCACTGAATTTCATTATTATCATGAATCAGGCTCAGCATAATCCACAAATGAAAAGACTCTCTTACCATTAGAATTTACTCTGATAGCCCTGTATTGACTCCACTTATCTGTGTTTGACTAAAATGGCATCAAATTTTGATTTGACAAAAGGAGAATCCATCATTTCCTGCGGGGAATTTGCTACAGTCTAATCATCTTCAGCCTTGCAAAAAGTGATGACTAACTTCTATCAGGAAATGGTGTGAATTTAGCTTCCAGACATTGGGTTTTGATCTGCATTCCTTCTCCACACTGAAGAGCCCTATTGCATCTAACATTTTCTCTGCATTAATTTTCTTATATTCTGTACTCAAAGCACTTTTGATTCCTATTTTTTTGACAGGCTAGAAGTATTTGATGCCCTTTAAATTTCTCATGCTGGTATTTTTCTCCATTTATTTGACCTGGCTCTGTCACTTTACAGTGTTAAATTATGCATCTGGCCAGATGTGGAAATGAAATCATGTCCCAGTATATATCTAGGGACTACAGTATATTGTTCTCCTGAGAGCCCATGCAGAGCTGCTGATACAGTGGGTGAAGGGCTCATGTTTCACTAAACATCAACTCCTCCCTTTCTGGGCATATCACTGTGTTTGACTGTATTGGAAGATCTGCTGCTTATACAGCTCTGTCTTAGCAATACTAATTGCTGAGTCCAGAGGTAAACACATCTATCATATGGATAGGGAAGGGGGATGATTGATGTTGGTACTTCCTAGTCATATTCAGGGAATTTCTCTACGTTGGCATTAGTTAACGGGTCATGGAAGAACCATAGAATGTGTTAGGTTGGAAGGGACCTTTAAAGGTCATCTAGTCCAATCTCCCTGCAGTAAGCAGGGACACCCTTAACTAAGATAGGTTGTTCACAGCTTCATAAAGCCTTATCTTGAATGTCTCCAGGGATTGGGCCTCCCCAGCTGTCTTGGCAACCTGTTCTACTGTTTCACCACCCACATAATGAAAAACTTCTTCCTAATGCCTAATGTAAACCTACCCTGCTCTGGTTTAAAACCCAATCTCTTCCAGTCTCTCCATCAATTCTGCTCTCATCCTTTCATAATCTGCTACGCTTGATATCTGCTAGAAACCATAGCAAAAATTATTTTACATCATTATTTGATTATGAAAGCAGGTCTGCCTGAGGGCTGTACAAGGCTTGCTGTTGCCTTGAGATCTTAGGGTAGTCTGTCTTCAGGTTGTGTGTCTATAGTGCATATGGATAGTCTTGCTCAGATACCAGGCTCTGTGTTACTGAATACCTCATTCAAATCTTGTTTTGCCATGTCAACACAGATGGTTTTGTCAAGGATATGCAGATCTGAATAATGACATATACTTGATATACTTATTATTATGCTAAGTATATATGGTGTTTGGGTGATACTGCTGTGAAGTAGTCTTATTCCATTGGTATATCTTAGGAAACAGGGACATTCACAAAAGGAAAAAAAAATATCTCCTAGGTGAGGCTAAGTTGATAGAGGACTTTGGATTTCCTAATTTCTGCACTGATCCTAATTATAGGTCCAACCACTTCCCCTCTTAAAAACAGATTCAGAAATGGAGTTTGCATAAACCAGCTCCTCTGCAGAGGGGGATATATCAGTACATGTCTAACAATGAGATTCCTCTGACAAGATCTTGATTTCAGCCAGGATTTCTTGGATGTGATGGAGATGAGACCACAACTGTAATCACTTACAGAAGAGAAATAGGAACAGGGTTTGTAATGCATTTATGGAAGAATTCATTAATGATCACCATTTATTTAATCTTATCCCAAACAAAAGAAATATATGTGCTAAGGTTTCCTGAGTCTGTGTGTGTATCTGTGTACATATTATTCCAAAATACTTGTGTAAATCAAAAGGGAACACACAGTGGCAATGCAAGGTGGTCGATAAGAGATTATGTTAAGCAAACAACAAGCATCTGTGAAATGCATTTTTGACTGACGACCCTGAGTATAGCTGTAGATAGCTCCTGCAATTTGTGCTCAGTTTTAGCCTCTTGTGATCGAATTGGGTAAGTTACCAGCTACAAGTAATTTGTAATTTTAAATTAGTACAAGACTCATGACATTTCTCTTTCAGGACTGTTCCAGTGAGTGGTTCACTGCCATCATGTACACATTTAAATAGGTAAAGCTGCTTTAGTCAAATTCTGTCCATCAGTAACCTGTTCCTAGTGTTTCCTTGGAAGACAAAAATTAAATGGAAAAGGAGTGCAAGGGCAAACTTTTGTTCAAAAATCTTCATGTTTTCTGATTTTTTGTTATTGCTATTTAATTCTGGTTTTCACTAGAGAGATGTAAGGACTAGTGAGTGCTGATATTTTATTTACCAACTGATTTGGACTGGAGAAAATGATTATTAGATATACAAAGAAAGCTGAGTGGAAGCTTTAAAATGTTTTGATGTACTTCTGTTAGCTAGCATCTTCCTAGCTAGCTGCCAGTTTGGTTTTTCACATGTGGAATTAAAACCAGAAGGAAAGCAAGCTGAAAGAAAACCTCATGGACAAATTCGACAACTTCATCCAGTGGGTATGACCTCCTGTCCCATGGCTGCATATCACCCTTACACTACCATCACATCACATGTGATTTTGTGATCACATTGGAGCAGAACAACTTTCACCTCATATCTCTTCTGCTTCTGGGGTTTGTATCTCAAAATACTGTGGTAGGTGAAGAGATGGGCAGTGATGGAGTGGGATGAAAGAGTCAAAGAAACAGGAGAGCAAGGCTGATGGCATCTGGCTCTCTTCAGAAAGTGAACTCATTATCAGGAGGCAAAGTCCAGTATTATACTCCCTCAATCCAGATCACATTTATATATTTTACTAGACAGAGCATTGCAGAAGCACTGACTCAAAGACATAGTTACCTAGTAGTCATATCATTTTCCTGATTGCTGGGAAAACTGAGTTTGGAGCCTTGGACAAAATCATGTATGTCAGGGTCAGCACAGTGAAAAGCATGAGAGGGCCAAGAACATGACTGGGGCTCAAACACTCCCTTTATGAGGGCAGGATGAGAGATTTGGGCTTTTTAAGCCTAGAGAAGGCTCCAGAGAGACCTTATAGCAAAACCTTCCGGTACCTAAACGAGCCTGGAGAGAAAACCTGTTTATCAGGGAGTATAGTGATAGGACAACAGGTAATGGCTTTAAACTAAAAGAGCGTGGGTTTGGATTAGTTATACGGAACAAATTCTTTACTGTGAGGGTGCTGAGGCACTGGAACAGGTTTCCCATGAGAAGTTGTGGCTGCCTCCTCCTTGGCAGTGTTCAAGGCCAGGTTGGATGGGGTTTTGGGCAGCCTGGTCTAATGGAGGGGTCCCTGCTCATGGCAGGGGGTTGAATCTTTCAAGGTCCCCTCCAGAACCATTCTGTGGTTTTGATTCTACGAATGTGATTATTTTCACTAATACATCTGTGGAACAGGAAATATAAGAGAGAAAAAACCCTTGGATTATCTAGTTTGTACTTCCAATATTTGTAAGTATCTTTTGATCATGAATAGGAACAAAGCAATCAACTGCCAGGAGACATTATTTAATAGGTAGTTCACGAAACTGAGGTCTCAGGTAATACATTTTTTGGGAGTCACCATGCTCCAAAGAGAGCCAGATCAGAAAAAATACTCAGTTCATTGTCTGCTCTGATGAATACAGTGCTCTATTCAAAAAAAGTCCGGTTGGCTTTCATGTGTTTTATTTTTTAACTGTTTTCAGTCTTTGCACAGTTTTCAGTTTCAGCAACGCTGATCTGATATTTACATCCAGATTGTTGATGAGAATATGAAGAAGTTACTGGATTCATACTGATCCTGCCAAAATTCCCTAAAAATACATCTGTTTGTTGTTAACTAATGCTAACTACTATTTGTGGGCTGTCAATTTCTTTGATGAGTGATCTAATACTATCTCACAGCATAATTTTTTTAAAAAATCAATCTCCTCCTAAGATTAGACAGTATTTCCCACTGTATCAAGTGCAGATTCTACTCATTCTCCCTGATACCTTTTACTTTATGTCTAAGCCCAGGTGCTGGCAGGGGCTGCAGGGCAGCTTTGCGAGGAGAGGCAGGGGCTCCCCCCCTGGGCAGGACACAACCGGTCCCAGCCAGCTCCAACTGCCCGGCCCCACCGCAGGACACAGCTGAGCCCCCTCAGCTGAGCTGGGGGGGCCAGGAGGGAAGGGGGAAAACAGGTTTCAGCAAGGCCCAAAGGCGGCACAGGCAGAGCAGGAGGAATCCTGCCAAGGAGGGAGCAGCAGCACAGGGACCCCGACGCTACAGCAGGAGGAGGGAGCAGGAGGTGCTGCAGGCCAGGAGCAGGGATCCCTTGCAACCCTGGAGAGCCCAGGCTGGAGCAGAGACCTGCCCCTGCAGCCCAGGGAAGGGGAAAGGAGTGGGGAGTGAGGTGTGAAGGAGGGACTAGGAAAAACTACTACTACTCACTTCCTGAGTTTATCCTAATTGGCAAGAAATTATTTTTCACCATTTCAAGTCTGTTTTCCCCATGACAGTACTTAGTAAATGATAACCCTGGCTTTATGTTGGCCCACAAGCTTTGTTGTCCTCCATTCTCTCCCATCCTGCAGAGGAGTGGGAATGAGTGACCAGCTGGATGAGTGGACAGCAGCTAGACAAGGCTGACCAACCATAGTTCCCCATGAGGTGGTATTCTTTGCTCCTGTGACCCTCTTGTACTGCCAAACCAGGAGGGAAGTGAGGCCTTGCCTTGCTTGCCGAGAGCTTGAAGACAAGCAACTGGACAAATTTTGGGAAGCCCCCTCTGGACCTCATTACCACCAGCACCCTACTATTTGCTCAGCAAGCCAAGTTCCTGGGTCCTGGACCATGTCTGCATGGTAACACATGTCCTTCTCTCTGCCCAACAGCTTATCTTTTAAGATGTAAAGCTTCATGACAGATTCTGGGCTTGCCTATGCCCTTCTCTTGTGCCTTGCTTATGTCTTCTTAGCACAGTAGAAGTGCAGAAGAGAGAACCAACCTGATGGAAGACATTTTTGGGAGGAATTTATCCCTCTCTCTGCACTAGGGATTGCTGTAACCAGAACGACCCCATCCAGACAGCCATGGAAACACAGGAATAGTAAGTGAGACACTGCTGCTGGGCTGCTGCCATGCCTGCATGGTGTAGGAATGGTTTTGTATTTAGAGCGAGCCCTTAAAAGACCATGCAGAGCAGGTACATTTGACAAATAGAGCATTTAATGGCCTGAGTTATATCAGTGAATGCTGAATTTCTTACTGCAGTATGCATGTCTTTCAGAAACTTCTGAAAACATGACCAATTTTTTCAGTAGCAGTGTGTCTTAATGCTATACCTCACAGGAAGAAAGATTAATTTATTTAAAACATGAGTTTCAGCTTTTAACAGTCACAATAACGGAAGTGTTTTTAAACAGCCTGCCCAGCATTTAGGCACTAAGACACTTGTATCCAGGGAGTCTGTCTAGGATTGCTTGCAAGGATGTGGACGACAAGGAAATGAGGTTTCGAGGTCCTCCCCACACTTCCTGGCCTCTCCTTAGGTGTATGCTGATGGTTATGGATGTGCCTCATCACACCATTCAGGATCTGACAGCAGTTAATCTCTTTATCCTGTCCCACCTCTGTGAATCATCAAGATTTAGTCACTGCCTCGGTTTCAGAGCTGGCTGGCATGAGAAACTGCAGGAAGTTGTGTGCTGGGATCTCAGTGACCTGCAACTGTAAGTGTCAGCAGCATATGCCATTTTGCATTTCTTCTGGTGTTTTGCACCTGTGCATTCACATTCACTCTATGTTCATATTATTATAAACATTTCCTCTACAATTTATTACAGCCCTAGAAAATTCCTGGGCTTCTATTTTCTCATATATTTTAGGGATGTTGATATGTGCTGGCAAAAACATGATAGTTTCCAAGGTATTGCCCCTAGTATTTCAGCAATATATTATATAAAGGAAAGTAAACTTTCCTCTTTTATGGTCTGGGATTACAAAGGAGTATTACTGTTTATTTCCTTCTATGTAATGATTTTTTACTCTAAATTGTAATTTGATCCAATCTTCATATTCTGTCTCATATTGGATTCTGATGAGCTTTAGGATGTGCCTTGTTACTTTCTCATCCTCCTTTATTAACTTTATATTATCCCTCTTCAAGACAAGCAGAAAAGTTTGAGAAGAGGTGATTTCTCTTGGTAGGATGGAGAAAAAGACATCTGTTGAATAATGGGGGAAAATTGCCTTCATTTTTAAATAATATTTTAAATGCTCTTTCTCTAAGCTGTAATAAGTGTTTCATTGACTTTGCGGCTGCCTGCTTATCAAGGGCTACCTCACAGGCTAATCAGAATGTTATTTGTTGTATTAGGCATTTCAGCTGACACCAGATAGTGGCCTTGATCCAAATTCTCAGTGCAGCTTTCATAGTTGGCAGTGACAGCTGACCCTATGCAGAGCTTAATGGCATAGAGCTCACTGATAAATACTTAATATGAAGTTCAGTTCCACAAATCCCTATTATGAGAAAAAGTCTGGGTGTTCAAAGGAAAAGTGATCTGTGCAAGAATGAGGCAGATATTTTTAATAAGCTCATATAAAGAAGAAGAAACATAGCTCAAATTATAGTTTCTGATTTGCAAACCTACTGACTGGTCCCTGGGGTCTTTTGGGGAATTCCTTAGAGTCCTTATTCCTTAGCAACTGATACTGAAGA
>VZTU01036039.1:0-18728 GCA_013400835.1 Zapornia atra | reverse complement strand
TTTCACCAGTTGAACCCACCTCTGTTAAGAAGAAACACTGGAGTAGTAATTAACCTTCTGCACCAAGCAGCTGGTTCTGATTTTTTCTGTATAAAAGCCTGAGATGATTTTCACTCATAATCAGTTAATTTTCCCTGTGTAAAAATATAAAAAGTAGTTTTGTTTTGCTAATAAAACCAAACTTGTTAACTGTCTCAATTTAGGATGGTTTACAGAGAATTTGAAAGCTGGGTAGGAGTGCTCAGGAATAGAGTGTGTTTTACTTTAAGTTTTTCAGGCCAATAGAGTGTAAACAGTTACCGACAAAGAGTTAAAAAGCTCATTGCTGGGTTTCAGAAGATGATTTTCCAGTGCTAGGCATTAATAATCCACTCTTGTCGTTGCGTAGAGTGCAAACGTGGCTCTTGTCAATATTGAAGGAAGAAATTAAGCAGTACGAAAAGTATGTGCTCTGCAAGAAGGGGATCAGAACATGTTAACACCTTTAGAGTATGCCAGCAGAACAAGCACCTTGAAACACCTTGTAAAATGAAGAAAATGGCTCTAAAGAAATTGGCCTTTAAAGGGGACACAAAAATATCTTCTCTTGGATTCTCTCTTGTACTGGAAATCCATCAGTTTATGGGGAAGCTAATCTTACTCTAAGCAACAAGCAAGCTCCTCTCTTTTTTTTTTTTTTTAATATATACTTGGAAAAAATATTTATATTAGTCAATCAACCTAGAGGCTCTTAAGCAGAAGGTTTATGACCACAGATCCAGCAACATAGAGAACAGAACTCCAAAACTGTGGAGGAACATGTAACAGCAACTGTGCTAGGGCAGTACAAGGTGTAGGCTGGAATATTGTATTGCTGTGCAACTGCAGAGAAAATTTTGAAGGCTGACTGTGATTAGACAGGCTGGAATTTGTCCAGGATGTTGGATTTAACACCTCGTATCGTGCCTCTCTCATGCCACGAATGGTCAGTTCCTTGGTGGTTTTATGTCTCAGTTGAAAGAATTTGATGTTTATCTTAGTCTATGAAAATTGCTTAATATGTGCATGAATTCATTTCTTGCTTCAATATGAAACAGAAATGTCATTAAAAGTTCCTTTATGGGCTGTGTAAGCTCTGTATTAGCCAGCAACACAGAGTGCTTGTGACCCTTTCTCAGAGGGTCAGTTAAAGAAAATAGAATTCAGATTGGGAATTGTTCAAGAGCAGTTAAATTTGTAGAACAGCAGTACACAACCCTGTCATATCTTTAACTGGGGATTTTGATAGCTACTCTGAGCATGTATGAACATTTCCTTCCATGAGGCTCTTTCTTCTTTTTCTTTTTTTTTCTTTAAGCCAGCTAATACTCTTTAGTTCTGACCCTTGTTCCTTCATTTGAAGCAAATAACTGGAGCCTTGGCCAGTTTATCTTTGAGATTTTTTTTTTTCTCCCATGAGTAGATTATCTGAGATGAGAGCATATTACCGTTGCAGTCTACAGGGGAGCGTATTTTTCACAACTCCTCATTTCTAACTGCAGACAATGTAGAAGGTGATGATATAAACAGTATCTGCTAGTAAAATTAATATTTTTTAAAAATATCTGTGCTAGCTAGAATTCCACCTCTGGTGTCTGCTTGTTGGGGCAGAACTGATCCATTTGAGCTTGAGTGTTTCTCATCTGAGCTGGTAGATGGACATCTGAATGATGCACTCAGTTGCATGCTCTGATATGCCTGGCCCTGTGTGGAGCCAGGAGTTGGACTCAGTGATCCTTGTGAGTCCCTTCTAACTCAGGATATTCTGGTATTCTAAGCTGGTGCCTAATGTCCACTCACAGCACTGCTAAAATTTCTAGTAAGCTTGCATGAAACATAGGTGGAAAACGGGTACATATGTATGTTTCAGGTAGCAAAAGATGGCATCTGTATCCCTCAGCTCTGATAAGATGACAAAATAATTAAAGATGACTTGAATGTGTTCCTCATTTTCAAGAAAATTGCCACAGTCTTCTCTAAAACTCAAAGACTGAAGCATTTGAAGGAAATTATTTCAGGTTGTCACCAGAGCCAGGACAGAGGTAACTGGTTAACAGCAAGTTAACATTAATACTGCAGTGAAATCTGAGAGTATCTGGGTGTCATAAACTCTTACATTACTCGCCAGAACTGTACCTCCAGAACTTGCCATCTGTGTTCTGCCTTGAAACCCAGAGGGGTCAGCACCCAGTTTCTCTAGGACTGCTTGCTGTGCCTTGTGGTCAGTGAGGATTAAAGGCAGTGCTACTCTACATGTTTCTGTTCCTGTGTCTGTGGGGTTGGCTGTTACCTTGGACGTTCAGCATGGAAGTGGTGCTCATGCGTTTCAAATCAGTGAGGCATGCTCATGGCTAGATCTGTCTATAGATAAACTTTATTTCTGTTCCCTAGATACTTTCAAATCTCCACACAGAGAAACACCAGCTCAAGTTGTGTTGTCTGTAGTTTCCCAAACACTTTAAACCACTGTTAGCAGGTACTGTTGCCAAAAGAGGCAGTCCTGCATCCTTCTACAGTAATGATGATTTCTCTATGTGCTGTTTTCTTTGTGAATATTTTAATTCACTTGTGGTGAATTAAATGAAATAATTTTCTTAATGTAAAACTTACCCAGCAAAATGAAAACCAAAAAAAAAAGGCAGGAAGACAGGGTGGAACTGAGTTGCTGGAAGGCTGCTTTTTTTTTTTTTGTGGCATTAGTTTCATTTATATGAGCTCAAAATATTAGTGAGACTGTTGCTTGAGTATCTGCCCCACAGTGTGGATACAGCAGCAGTGCAGGGGGGTGTTTTTCGAGCAGGAGGGAGTGTAAACTGCATGGAAGATAAATGCATATGCAGTTAATTCTGTACTTAGTACATTACATTCAGCAGTTTTATGTGTTTGTGTGGATTGACTGAAGACTGGTCATTTCTAAAGAAAAAACCCAACAACATATTATAAAGTGGATTTTTTCCTACCCGTTGTCTGCTGCCCTGTTGAGGAAGTGGAAGACTTGTGGCATACAACATGCTACATTATGGAATAGTGCTTTCAATAAAAATGCACTGTAAGGTATTTCCTCTTTTTAATGAAGAGGAACAAATTATGTCTTTTGGGGCCTGAAATTCATTCCTCGACCACTTGAGTCCTTTGTCTCAAACAGTCTTTTGCTGCAATGATGGGATTTTAATGCCTTTTTTTATTTCTTGGCATAGCCATTACCCATTAGGCAGGGGCAATCAGTTATGTTCAAGTAAGCCAGAAAATGACTGCTGCTGCAGTGTGTGTTCTGATGGTTACCAGTTTGGGCTGGATTAGAACTAATGATCTGGGTTGGGGACGTGATCTGCGATCTTCAATTAAGTACTTTATTAGGCTCTAGTAGAGATAAATTACTTTCTCTATTGTGCTGCTTTGTAGATTATTTAAATTCTCCTCTTACTTTGCCTCCTGCTTTGCTAACAGAGATGGGTTTCTGAAAAATTACCTAGATGGGGGTTTTCCAGGCTTCTCTAGTTGCTTTTGTTGAAATTCTTTCAACCTTGTTTATAGTACAGACCTATAAAACATTAGAGGGTGTTGTTTTGGGTTTTTTTTGTCAGGGGCTGGTTTTGAGCTTTGACCTTGGATGATGCAGACCATAGTTTAATAATCACTTGAGAATATCAGTATGCTGAACAAGAAACATACTAGATTTCATTTCTCCTGGTGAGCCAGAAAACAGCACCATCATTTAGTTTAAACTAAAGTAGCCAAATTAACTTGGTGCAAAAAGTGCCATTCACTTAGCAAAGCTTAAGTAGGATGCTCATTTACAGAATACTTTGTGGGAAACTGCCAATTACCAGGCAGTTGACACTTGTTAAACAATTAGACTGTTTCTAAGCTCTTTGACTAGTATTTTACAGCCCTCAGTCTCCAGATAATGCTACAGTCACAACTGTACTTCCAGTACCATTCCTCATCATCAAAGCATTAAGCAAATACTAACACACACATTTATATTTGCCTGTAAATGAGAATAAGCTAGCACTTTTTTGGGCAATGAACACCTGGGGGTTTTTTTCCATTGAACAATAATTGCTTCCGTTCCTGATGTATTTCCAGCTACCTGGTGGGATGGTTTATATCAGCTGGGTGAAATTTGGCTTTATTTACCATGTTATGTGGCTCATACCTAGTGTGTAGATTTCTTTCCATTGTAAATTGTATCATTTGGGGCATCAACAACAAATTTTTAGATTTGGTTGGCAGAATAGGAAACTGGACTTCATCTGTTTCACTTGTTCTTAAGTCTGCACCTAACCGTTTGATACTGATGAGTTTTTTGCTTTACCTTTAGCTTAGAAGTAGACACCTAAACATACAATCTTAGCAAAGCTGGTTTTGAAGTGCACCCAGCGTTAACTGCACAGTTTTGCTGGCCAAAGGCAAGGGTCTTGTCATTGTTCTTACTTTGCTAGTTGTGCTGCCTGGTGCCTCCTGTGGCTTCGTAACTGCGCAGCTTTATTTTAAGCGATGGGTGTGATTAAAAATAATGGGACTTAGTTGCTTTGGATTCTACAAGTCATCTTTTCACTACTCCCTGTCTTTTCTGGCTTTGTTAGCATGAAAGATATGTTAAGCTCCATTTTTCCAGTTCAGATTATGTCATACCCTAGGGTTTTTTGGGTCAGGAGCTGCTACATTGACTTATGCTGGAGATGGGGAGGAAATAAAGACAACAAACCCAAGCAAACAAAAAACCAAACCCACAGAAAACCAGCAATCCTTGTACATGTTATCTTTCAAATTGTTTGAATGTTCTTATTAATTTTATAATGGTACGATATTGTTATTATTCTTACAAAACAATGGCCATAAAATTGATAGAGGGATTCCAAAAGGCAGAAGTATTATGGCAACAGTAATTAACTCAGGTCTTGATAATTCTCCTCGTGTCACTGCAAACCTATTCCTTTGACATATTATTGAAATTAAGGAGCCTGACATGAGCCTGAAGATGAGTTTTTATATCAAAGAATCTGTTCAGCCTGTAGATTGTGTTAGAAGGACTCAGACAGATGATCAGGTTTAAGTAGCTAAACAGACAAACAAAAGCTGAACAACATGATGTATTTTGGCATTCAGAATTCATAAGGGTATCAGATTTCATCACTCACGAAGGAATAGGTAGAAACTCTTGTGTGTCTTGTGGCTAAAATGTTTTTGAGGAGGGTTTAAAATCTTCATCAAAATGTGAAATGGTGGCCACTGGAACTTAGATTGTGATTCTGCAGGGTCTAAGTGCTGTGGTTGGCTCTGGAGAAGTAGAGAGAGTTAATTCCTCTGGGTTTGCCCTGTGACCACTTGAGGATGGGAAGCATGATGAAACACTTTATTAAAGTATTCAGTAGAAACTTGTCATGAATAATTGGAGCAAAATAGAATAAATCAAGACTTTTTTGGGTCTGGCGATTCGTAATTGAAACCACATTGAGGCTAGATTGATATTCAGAACAACGCAGCTGAAAAAGCCTTACCCACAGAGACAGGGGATATGTATATCCCTGTTTTGCTTAGATGTATAGAAGAGCTGCTTAGCTACTGTTTAAGCCCAACACGCAGTTGTCCTGTGCTTTTCAACGACACTGAGTTGCTGTTCAGACTGTGTAACTTGTCTAATACTCTGCTTACAACAAGCACTGAGTCTAGTTGTTGAAAATAAGATACACCGGGGGCAGGGAGGGGAATCCACTGTCTCGTTCATGGGAGCAGTGACATTTTATTATTCTACAGTGCTGTTGCTGAGCTTTCCCACGGAATGATAGCTGTGAAGTACTTGAATGTCTTCTATAATATGGGACATCTTACACAGCCTTGTTTTCCTGGAGACCATTCTGTGATGCAGATGTTTGTCTGCTGTGTCTGTCTTTAAGTCTCTTTCAGTGGTACTCAATGTACATTCAGGCAAGTTTTGGGGTAGGATCCTGTCTTTGATATATCTGGTATTTTGCCAGTACAGTTGAGGTTCTGTAGCATTTGTAGAGGTTGTCCAGTTGTGTTCACTGACATCCTGAAGCTCCCATCTCTCTCGCTTCTCTGTCCTGCTAAGAATGGTCTGCTTAAAACTCTTCTGCTCACTTGAACCTGAAGACTCCACATCAAGTCCAACCTTAAACATCTGACATAATGAGAATTCAACTCCCTCGATGCCTTGTCCTTGATGGATTAACTTTTCCTAAAACAGTATTAAGTTGGTTTTAATGTCCAAGAGGAAGAGCAATATTTGATGTTTCTATAGTAAAGGAAGGTGCCGTACCTTTAAGGCATTATTACACATGCACACTTGTGGAAAGCATGCACAGGACAGCTGCATCAGTCTGAATCCTTCTCTGTATACATACCCATCCCTGAATTCTCTCTCCCCAGCTTCAGGCTGTCCCTAAGTTCTCACAGTCGTTTGGGTCCCAGTGCTTTACTTTTCCTGTGAACTTTAAAGAGCTGTCAGACAACTGAGACTGCAAGACTTAAGTGACATGAGATTTCTCTTAGGAAACTGTCATTTGAACTTGATAATTTTTTGTCTGTAAAAACTATTCACAGCAAACAAATTAATAAGCTTAATTATCCTGACTCCTCTAATGGTGATAGCTGGCAGGGCAAGAGTGAAAGGTTGTCTTACCTGAGGCTGATGTGTCAGCCTGTTGTCAAAGTAATGGATGGTTGATCCACTGTTGCTGTTTGGTCTTCTGAGAGTGAAAGTTCCTGTGATATTTTGTCAAGAATGTTAATAAAGATGGGTCTGGAGCAAACGTTCCTTTACTTGGTTTCTTGTGCAGTGACTGGGAGAATCCATCCCTACGTCATTATCCATTTCATGCTTAGCTGCTGTAATGGAGATTTAATTAGGTTGCTGTTGAATTAATTGCCTGTATGGCTTGCTTTTCCCAAGCAGAAATCTGGAAGACTTTAGCAAATTATGGAGGCTTGAATTTGCCCGATTTCCTGTAGAAAGTGGGGTCAATAGGTCTCAGACTGTAGACACACTCTTCAGGCAGGCAGCAGGGGGTTGGCTCTTAATGGCACTTGAGAGATGCTTAATTGCCTTTTTGAAAGTTGTTCTCAAATGAGAGGCTTGGTTCTCCCATCCATTAGGCTTTTCCCTCCTTCTGTCATCCTTTAGTAGATGCATGAGCAAAAACATGTCAAAAGTTGCCTTATTTTTCTTATGTTATAACCAGCAGGGAAGAATTTTTCATGCCTTTCTGAACGTATTTAAGTACGTTCAGAAAGGAATTTAAGTAGTGTACTTAAAACTTAAGTTTTTAAGACAAAGCATGATAATTTTCAGGGCACACATGCATGTGCTCACACATGTTAATTATTGTAAGTACCTAAAATAGTCTTAGATAATAGAAAAGGAAGAATCATTTTCCAAGGGTATTATAGCAAGTAGTTAGGAAATGGTGCTGCCAGTTGCTATATAAACTTCAAGTGGCAGCCATTAATTTAGGTGACAATACCCATAAGTAGTAGATATGGCATTGCCCAGAGATTACTCTACCAGTTACTAGTTCTTGTAGAGCAGAAACAGAAGATTTTCTTGGCACACTGTTGAGCATGATGTTAAACCTCTGCTTTGAGTATTAGTGGAGAGAGGTTTCTGAAAGTTGCTTTAAGAAGCTACTCAACTTTACAAGGGTCGTTTGGGTAATAGCAGTCTTGGGGTGGGGGTTGTGTGGAAAGGAGTCTGTAAAGCTTTAATGAGGTGGATTATGCTCCGGTAACATATAGATTGTGATTTGCTGTAGGAATTACTGAAACTGGAACAAAATCAGAGGGCTGTCCCTTTCTGCCACAAGTCAACTTGCAGAATTAGCAGAAGTATGTATAGAAGCTGTAATTTTAGAAAATGCAGTAATCTGAAAGCAGATTTGTCTCTGCGCGTTTCAGTTGCTAAATTAACGGATATAGATATTTTCTCAATTACTGAGTGCAGCCTTCTGCTATCACAGCAAGCCATGTCCCTTTTATGAAACGAAGTTCCATATTACACTGTTACTATTTCTACATTATTCTATTTCTCCTGTTGGGTAAACACTAGAACTTGGTGCTTTCCACTAGGAACCTCACAAACAGCTTACGTTGAATGCTACTTGTACCAGATTTGCTAGAAGTGCGTGTAGCTGAAGACTAGTCTGTATTTCCAACTATTTCAGTATCTCTACTAAAGGGTCTTTGCTGTGACAGATCCTTGCCTGGAACACGCCCTTACACTGTTCTGGTAAAATGAGGGTGCCAGCACTCTCCTTCACCTTAAGTGTCTCTTTTGCACCTCACATATTTATATTCACTTCAGCATTGATGTGTTCATAGAAGGAAATCATATTCATATCCTAGGTTTTATTCTCCCTTGCCAAAACAGTCAAAATGTTTCGATCTCTTTTAGTAAATTCTCCTCATCCTTGAGCCTATTCTAGTTAGAAGTGTCTAGCCACTAAACACTTGGGGTAAGTTGTGGGGTGTATAAAGTAACCCAAAGACTAAATAAAGAAACTGAAAACTGTGAAGTTAATTCCCTGCAAATATGAGCTAATAACTTTGTAAAACTTGCTTTCCTCTGAGACAGGCAAGCTTATGGTATGAGCTTAGCTGGAGATTCTTGCAGTATTTCTGTAAACTGCTGGCAGTTACTAATCTCTTATGAGCATTCATAGTTTTTACAGGCTAGGATTCAAGACTTCCCTACAAAACAGCATCGCTGAATTTCTGCTTTCCCAACTCCCCTTTTCACCTCATCCCAAAAGGTCTTGTTTTTCCCTTTGCTTCTCTGTCCAACCCCTACTTGGAACGTCAGCTGGAATGGAAAAGTTGAGCCTGAAATGCCAGGACGCTTTCATTCCTTTCAAATGGTCCCTTCACTGCTTCCCCCCCACACTGTCGGCTTCAGAGGACGTTGGCACATTCAGTGAGAATTTAGTTGTGTCTCTTGTCTTTTGCCAGCTGAGCTGGCTTCCTTATGCTGGCAATGTACTGAAGTAAGACCCCCTAACTCTTAAAAGGGGATGCCCTAGTTAAAATTCACAAGGAGTAGATAACTCTATGAAATTTATCTTTGCATCTCATGACTTTTAATACACAATAGTTAGGGTTTTACTATCGAACAGTTCTATTTTTTACTATTAGAGTTCTGTGAAACTAGTACGTTATTCCTTGTAGTGCCTGCTTTTGCCTTTTGTGTTTGGGTACATATTTTATGCCAGGTTTATGTTTTTGCTGCCTTGGTTTTGTTGTTAATTCTTTTTCACTTTTGAAATTGTAGTGCTGGTTAAGTTTTGCTTTGCTTATTGAGTCCTGACTATAAATATAAATGTTTTGCAATAGTGATTAATATATGTGAATGTAGTCATGCTAGCTGGGTTCAAAATTTAGTGTGGATTTCCTTGTCCACGAATCTGTCTGTTGCACTGTATTTTTTACCTAAACCCCCTCTTTTTTGCAGTGTTACAGCTAGGCAAAAATTGAAATGGAATTAAGACAGGGATTGGAGTAAAGGTTTTGAGAAATTGCCGAAGTCCCCTTTTGCTAGAATTGGACAGTCAACCTACCTGATGTCAGCAAATTTGAAAGCTGATGGTTAGGTCCTGGCTATGTGAATTACTCTCTACTGTAATAACTACTCTCTACAGTGATAATTCATATTAATCCAATTGTTTTCCTGTTTTCTTGTTTTTCTTTACAGAAATGGAGCAGTGTGAGCAACCCACTCTTCCTTCCCCTGATCCCACCTCAGTCCCAAGGTTTCACAGCCATAGTTCTGACTTACGACCGGGTGGAGAGCCTCTTCCGAGTCATCACGGAGGTGTCTAAAGTGCCTAGTCTGTCCAAACTGTTAGTTGTCTGGAACAACCAGAATAAGAATCCACCAGAAGGTAAGACCCTAGTGGTAGGTGTAGCGGAGGAGGATAAAGCTGGGGGCAGCATTACCTATTTGCACCTGTTATTGAATAATCTTTCTTCTACTTCGTTAATGTGTCTTCAAAAACACTTTGATGGCTAATTTCTGCATAATAAATTTGGATTTTTTTTTTTGTGGCAATGTTTTTGAAAGTGAAATAAGAAAAGCCAAAGCAGATTTAAAGAGTAAAGCCATACCAGTGGCTATGCTCCTAACTCCTGAATCAAAGGTAACAGATGCAATACTTACATAGAAGCATTTGTGTCCTTACCTTTTATTTTGGGGAGTGGTAAAGAGAGACACATCTTGGATTTGTCAGTGCTTGGTTTTATTTCTCTGTAGACAAGTCTCATCGCAGTGAATGCTACTTCTGCTGGACTGTTTTCCAGGGCAAATGTGGCTTAAAGCAGCAATGTAGTTTGAATGCTTGGGACTATAAAATAAGTTTGACTGATGAAATGAAAACTTGGGACATTTTGGGGTCTGAAAAGAAGTTCCCACACCGCCAGAGTATCTTGTGAAAATACTGCAGCTAGTCCAATAAGACAAGACATATGTGCCTTTATTTAAATGTTTCTGTTTCCAAGACACATGATACTATGTTGCTTTTTATAGTCTTTATGAATGGATGCAGTGAAGTCTGCATGATATTTTAACTTTGTTTAATTCATGAGGGCACATTCACAGACCTTTTCCCAAATTACTTAAATGTGTAGATTTTTTTGGAAGACGATTTGGTTTAGAACATATTTTAATGACTCCAGTGTTAAGTCACTGCTGTAAATCTCTGAATTAACTTAATTTTCAGTATTTGAGATGTGCTTTCCTGGCAAGGGTATCTGCTGGCCTGGTGTGCTGCCGTATGGTATCCCCTCATGCCAGGGGCCTCAGGCTGCCTGGTCCTCACAAACCCAAGATCCTGATCCTGTGTTTCTGTCTCTCCTGCACTTGCCATGGCTGCTCTGCCTCCCGATCCCTTCCTTTTTTGCCCCAGCCCCAGGCTGTTTGCCTCCCCATGCTGCTCTTACTTTTCTCCTGGGTCCTCAGCTGAAAGCATAGGTCCTGACATCAGTGAATTCCTTTACGAAATCACCATGGACTAAATGAGAGAGGCAGGCGGTAGGGCCCCCTGTAAAGGAAGGTAGCTAGGCTCTCCGGTGCCAGGCAGCTGCTCCAGCGCCGCTCACTTTATTTCCTTACTTGCTGCTTCCTGGGATGAGCTTCCAAGCTCTGAACACTAGCGCTGAAATCCTGAGTGTTGTTCTGGGCAGTTAAAGCCTCCCCTTCTCATTCTTGATTAAATACTGTAGATACAGTAACTGTAAAAGAGTTGTTATTTATTATAAAACACTACATTTAGTGGACTTGTTTGTCTGCTGTGACGAATGAAGTGTGCTGTTAGCGTTCGTTGCTTTGTAATTCACTTCTCAGAGGCTTCAGCTGCTGCAGTTTTCCACTCTTGGAAGTCAGCTATTCTGCATAGCAGCAAGATACAATGTAAAAATTAATCCCTGACCACTTGTCTCAATTTACCATCTTCTAAGAGCTGCTCAGAGTCAAGCTATTGCTACTGTTCACTTGGCTCACTTGCCATTTTGGCAGCTTGCTCCAGTTTAAAGCAGAATAGCTTTCTTGTTTGCTCAAAAAAGCGTTTGGTAATACTGCTGTGCTAAACACCTCAGATGTTGTGGTTTGTTAAATGCCTGGCAGTCCTTTAGAGTGAGAAGTGTTACATATAAATTGATGATAACTGGAATTTTTACAGTAAGAATTTTTTTCTGAAAGCAAAAAAGGTTTGTGTTCTATTCAGTTACGTGAGCACTGAATGCAGGTGGAGTTAACCCAAACGGATTGTTTCCACATTTCCTGTGAGTCTGAGATACATAAGAGTCAAAGCAAATAAATCATTAGAATGATCTTTTTGTTAACTCATTCTATTAACCATGCATTTACAAATTCTTGAAAATTACATAGTGTTTAATTTTTTTTCTGCCTTGGTTACCAGTGTCAGGATCTAGTTTCCAAAAAAAAAAACCACCAAACCACCGACCTAAAACCCACCAACCTTTGCCAGTAGAACTTAAAACTGTAGATTTGAGAGCACAGTTGAAAGCAGATATCTTTGCCCTTACATTAGCCTAAGCACAACATCGAAGCAAATAACTATTTGCTTCTAGTGTCCCGTGTCCCTTTATTGCTGTTACAACCACTGTAATCTCTTGGCCCATGGCTAGAGAGAGGTCAGTTTGATTAAATTAACTTGTTTTATTCCAGATCCATGCAGGGCATTCCACTTGGCTCTTCAGCCAGTCTCTTGTTCAGTCTATTAGTGATCCTAATCCTTGGACTTCAAAGCTTCTGCTGTTTATAGCCTGTTAAAGCCAGGAAGTTTCTGATGGATTAGAGCAAGGAATGAGTTTGAAGTTTGTAATGTGCACCACCGTCACTGATAAAGTCTGCTTTATTACCCTACAGTAGTATCTGCGCTTTTATGGCTATTCGCTTTTAATTGGTTATAGTAAAGCTGAAGTGCTTAACCTCCTACAGCATCAAGTTTTTTCCTGGCTGTTCCCATGTAAGGGACACATTTCAGTACAGGAGCAAATCTTGGCTTTTGTCATTGCAACCTTCTGTGTGTTTGTTTTCTTTTGCATGTGTAAGTGAGAGGTCTGGGTGAAGCCCACCCTAGTGATCTTCCTTCATGGTTATGTGCAGTAAATTGAGAATTGGATTTAGATCTCCTGAGATAGCTGGCCCAGTGCCACACAGATATGACATGTGGCTGTTCCTTTCTATCCTTTGTCAAGAACAGAAAAATACTGTAACTGATAATGTCATTGTTATTGAAGCTATATGTAATGGAAATAGAGAGAATCTGTCCCCAGGAATGGAAAGTTTTGAAGTACATGCAAATTCTACAATGAATATTTGGTTTTGGCTGGGGTTTTGGGATTGGTTTTTTGTTTGTTTTGTTTCTTTAATGAATACTTATATACTTGTAATGATGCCTTTATGTAAAGAAACTCACTAAACTTGGGGCTTAAGAGGAAAACAAACACCAAAAAAAAACCCCTCTTCTAAAAATTATACGAAATATAGGATGCTTCACAACAGCAAACTCCCGGGTTGTTTGTGCCCTGTTGTATTGTTCTTCCAACAGGTATCCAGGTGGTTGAGGCTCCCAGGAGGGCCAGGGCTTATGAACGTGAGGCTGCTCCTGTCTGTTAATAGAGGGCCTCATCCGCTTGGTCTTACTGGTCAGGTGGCCTGTAGTAGACCCTGACTATAATGTCACCTGTCCCTGCCCTCCCTTTAATCCTGACCCACAAGCTCTCGGTTGGCTCCTCATCCATCCCCTGGCAGAGCTTCATGCGCTTCAGCAGCTTATTGGCATGGAGAGTGACACCCCCACCTCCCTCCTCCCTGTCTTTCCCAAAGATCCTGCATCCTTTCATCCCAACGCTCCAGTCAGGGGACCCATCCCACCACATCTTAGTGATGCCAATGAGATCATAGCCCTGCAGGCATGCTCAGGTCTCCAACTCCTCTTGTTGGGTCCCCGTGCTACTTGTGTTTGCACAAGGACATTTCAGCTGGGCCCTGAAAAATCCGGCTTACTATCTGGAATTCCTTTTTGCCGCACTTCAGGTGTTTTCCTGCTGACCTGTGGTCCAGGCTCTGGGCTTGCTGGCACTGGCATCAAACTGGTAGGAGTGGGATGTATTCAGGTTCCCCTTGCCTGACAGTTTCAGTTTAAAGCCCTCTTCACCAGTTTGGCAAGCGTATGACCAAAGATGCAGTCCCCCTTCTCTGCAGATGGACCCTATCAGCTGTCACCAGACCAAGTTTCTCAAAGCAAGTCCTTTGTGATGGTAAAAATGTTGGATCTTATATGTGAAACAGCAGAAAGAAAACATCACAGATGATGATGATTTTAATGTGGAACTTTAAAGCTTTCTAGAATCATTTTGCTGTTCTTTCATGCTCTCTTTATTTAGAGGATGTGATCTCTGCTCCGTATCTTTGACTGAGTTTTGCATATCTTCTCAGCCATACAGGGTATGCAAGAAGCCTCTTAACCCAGCAGTAATGTCAGCGAGCCCATGACTGGATGTATAATATTTATAAAAAGATTAAAAGCTTTCAAATACTATAGGAAAAAAGTTTTGGTTTTTTTTCTCACTGACTCTACATCCACTAAAATAAATATTGTGGTCCAAGGTGTCTGCTGCCAGGAATGTTTGTGTAGACAGGATGTTTTTGTGGGGTTTTTTTTTCTCCATCAGCCAAATTTGCCGTTTTGTTTGTATTTGTCTGTATTTGTCTGAATTGCTAGCTCTGAAATGCAAGTCCATAGTCTGTGATAGAAATTTCCAATGATGTTTCATTACATTTGTTTCAGACAATTGAGGTAACCTTTTTGTCAACCAGATAAATGGTATAAAAATGTATAAATATGTTACTGTCAGTAAATATGCAACAAGCTACAAATCATGTGTGGTAGCTTGATTCTTTTTGAGGTTCGGTTTGATAAAAATGGAAAGTGTATTTTAAAGAACATGTACTTTATGGTAGAGGTTCCTAGGGTGAAGTTGCTGATAAACTTGAAATATGACGCAGACTGTATTACTTACGGCTGTTGCTGCAGTAATCATCTGTGTGTTTCAGTTTGATACCATGAATGGACAACATGGATATAAAACATTGGGGATAGAGAATCCTTTGGATTACTGTATCTTAGGAAACTGTTAATTTGTAAAAATAATTACAAAATCTTCAGTGGCTTCATTTCCCACAAGTGGCAGGTTTTTTGCACGCTGTGCCTCTAATGGTCAGCATTGGTAGGAATTATTTTTTTTCAACTTCTCTTCAAGTTTTGGGTTAATTCGGCTTCTTTATGATGGACTTAATACCATTTTCTGTGATGAGCTAGAGAACTAACCCTGTGTTAGTCTTACATGAATCATCTTAGGAACATTTTGGAATGTTATTTTCCAAGGAGCTTTAGAAATTTACCTTAAAACCTCAGCTTAAACAATCTAGGCTCTAAATGATGTCCTAGAAACCAATATTTTATTTTGTTATATATGAGAGGAATTCCATGCATTACTAATAGAAAAATTCTAAGTCAAAAGAACGTGTTTTGAACAGATAGCTCTAAGTTGAAGCAGTTGAAGTCTGGAAAGACTTTTTGAGTCAGCTCAATACTGAAGGGATTTTGGTAATAAATAAATCAGACATGCTTGATGTTGTTTTCTGACAGATTTTTGAAATTTCAGATTCCATCTGAGTTCTGTCTTTCAGTCGCAAAGACTGAAAACGTACTTGTTGGGCTTCTGTCATCCCTGTTCAATTAGTTGAATTCCTACAGAGCACTACAGACCAATTAGAATGAGTGTCAAATACAATTTTTTCTAAAAGATCAGATATGAGAGTTGAGTGTGCTATGTGGGATTCTGTGCAACTGCAGGTACAGGCAGAGGAGTGTTAAGAGATCCTTTCTGACACTTAATTCAGTGACCTTAGTTTACCTTGCACAACTTCTGGAATGTTTTTTTGTTGTTACTATTCCAAGTGGGCTCCATAGAAGCTATGGGAAGCCTGAACTTAATGTTAATACTCTGGTGCCAGGTTATTGACAGTCATGAGTTACTCCTAGCTGTTGTTACTGAGCAGTTTGGTATGAGTCATCAAAATGTTGCTATTTTAGCCAATAAGTGGATCTTTTTTATATTTTAATTTGTCATATTCCTTTTCATACTGGCAAGCATTCAGTTCTTGTTATCCAGTATACGCTATTTTTATCTGCTCCTCATTATCCATACCTGCTGCTTCCAGTTGCAGATGCAACAGACCATCTGCAGTCAAGTGTTACTTGCTGGTTTTGAACTTGGTAACACTGAGCATGGGTGTCCTAAGAGTATTGGTTAGCTCTGTGCAACAGCAGTATTGATTCTCACTTTCCCTAGTCAGTGTTGAAGCTGTATTATTAATGATTAGAGCAAGTAATTTCCTATGCAAATGACTTTTGTCTGCTGACTAGATAGATAATAAAGCATCCGCTGCTAAAGGACCCCTTCAGATGCTATTACCTTCTCAGTTTCTCAGAGGCAAGGATACAGAATGATGCTGTTTAAGAACATGACAGTGCCATTTCTCTTTCAAAAGAGGTAATGCACTCCATAGAAATATTGCTCTCTAATTTTAAGAATCCCTCTTTTGTGTATGATGTAACAGTTTGTTTAGAACCGGGAAACAGCTGGACTGCAGACTAAGAATTCATTTTTATACATAACCATTTTGCAAGCTTATGTTACTTATATTTTTGTTGCAAACATCTGATGTCAAGCCTATGAGGTGTGGAAAATGAAAGGGATTCTTGATGTGGGAGGGTATTCTTTTAGGTTACAGTAGAGTTGCCTCGCTCATGATTGTCCTTCTCTTACGTCTTTCATGTAATTCACTGGGAATTGTATCTGAGAAATGCCTATTTAGAGGATGGGGGGTGTTGCTGCTCTTCTCTGTACGAGGTTTTACATAGGAATGTAATTACGGCACTCTTTTGATCCTGCAGTTTGTGGAAATCATCTTGAAATCATGCTTGAAAAATTTCTGACTTGCAGGTGGGGCTGTGGGCTGGCCAGGTGTACAGCTGTGTGTGCTTGTTAGGAATTGTGAGCCCACTGGAAGCAGAGGCTGCGTTTGGAAAAGTTGGGAAACTGCTGATTTTGTGTTAGGAAGCCCACGTCCTGTTTTCTGTGGGCAGCTCCTGCAGTCAGTAGTCGTAAACAGCACAAAGTGCCAAGAAAGCCCTGAGTCCTGCCAGAGAGCAAGTGTGTTATTTGGGCATCCTTCGCTCTGAATTATTTCAGTGTGAAGTGCAGTCCTTCTCTTCAGACTCCTTATGCGTGCCGACTTTGGTATTCTCCAGAGAGCTTTATTTTCATATTTTACCTCTCTTGCCTTCTGTGACACAGCCAGTCCCTACTGGTTTTAAAAGCAGGAAGAATAATATCTAGTCCAAATGCACATTTTTATTTTTTTATGCTTAAAGGTTCTCATCCACTCCTGTAAGACTTCATGTGCCTTCTGGTCTTGGGCTTCTTTTCTCTTTGTTGTACTCTGCTAAATGATGCAGTGTCCTGTTACTGTAAAAAAAATAAAGCATGTGCTTTTACCTTGGCTATAATAAAGTCTACTATACCGAGCATCCCCCCCATATATATTTGGCTAGTGCTGAGGTTTCTCATAATGTTACAAGCAATATATGAAAATTCAGAGTGTGGTATTAGAGAAGGGGCAGACCCTGTCTCTGACTTCTCTTTAAGCGATATTCTATAGGCAAAAAAGAAGAGTACAAATACTACTCTTCTGTGGTCTTCTGAAATCAGTACAGACAGTTTAAAGCTTCCTGATGGATCCTAAAATTTTGGCTTCTGAAGTAGCTAATTAACTGTTGTCTTTTTTTCTTATCCTATATATTTATTTTTGAGTTCCTGCAGCAAGCTCGATTTTGAATACCTGGATCTCTGAGTGGAGCCTGCTCTCCTTTGTGATGGACATTTTTCCTGAGGCTGCCAACATGGCTTCCCAGGTGTCTGCTGTGCTCTTCCATCTCTGTAGGCACAGCAACCTTCAGGCATCAGATCAGCTTGGCAGCAAGTAGTCTTACACTTTCTTTAATTTTGCACACTGCAGAGCAACTGGTACCCTAATGTCTTGTTCAGAGTTTCTCCAAAATGGTAATATTTTCCATTCATTGATTGAAGTCCAAATTCAGAAACTTTGCATTATGTTTTT
This sequence comes from Zapornia atra, assembly GCA_013400835.1. Classification (NCBI taxonomy): domain Eukaryota; kingdom Metazoa; phylum Chordata; class Aves; order Gruiformes; family Rallidae; genus Zapornia; species Zapornia atra. The sequence continues at coordinate 988 of VZTU01036039.1, read as the reverse complement.
CAAAGCTCAGATATTTTATGGTGACATACCTCTTTGAGAACTGGTCATTTTGAAAGACTTTCTAAGAACTCAGTAAATCGTGTGGGTTTAACAGGATTTACTGACATTTGAGATGCATGCTGATTATAATTAGATTACGCCTTCATTTTTCATACACTTTTCATTACTTTTCCTTCTGTTAACATATTATTATGCAAGAGGCTTGTCTGTTATTAATCTATCAAACAGTTAATTTTCCAAAGAGATGGAGTTTTAAAGCATCCATAAATACTTGCTTTTCTGGGTTATTATTTTTCAATCCCAGTGAGTGTTCTGTCTCAATTTTTATTTCAGTGTATTCCTGCACTGAAGATCTTTGTTGCAAATTGGTTCTCTTTTTGTGGTTTGTTTTTTTGTTTTTTCTTTTTTGTAGTGGACATGAAAGGAAGAATAGACGGAATAAAAGGGTATGCAACAAGTATAAAATGTAAACTTTATTGGTGCTTATAAATGCAAATTTACAAATTGCATATATGCCTGTAGCAACTCTGATTGCTACTGAAACATTTGTGACAGTGAAGTATCTTGGGGCTCTAGCAGGCTGCATAATATTATTTGATGCCAATACTAGGGTTATATTTGCATAATTATAGGCAATTAAACTTTGGTCTTTAGCATGGAAACATTAAACAGTCTACAGTCTTTGAGGCCATTATATGCCTCTCTGTGAGGTACCTGTAGCTGTCTTATAAATAGGAGTATTTGCATGTTGTATGCCAAACCATTAAGAAAGCAGGGAGCTGACTTGAGAGTGCTAATTCGCAATAAACCATTCCTGTTGCTTAGCATGCTTTAACCCCCACCGGCAGCCAAGCATCACATCTCCCCCAGCGGGATGGAGAAGAGAATTGGAAGGGTAAAAGTGAGAAAACTCATAGGTTGAGATAAAGGCAGCTTCATAGGTAAAACAGCAGCAGCACGTGAAAGCAAGCAAAACAAGGAATTCATT
>VZTU01036030.1:0-16668 GCA_013400835.1 Zapornia atra | reverse complement strand
TTTGAAAGTATGCATTAGAAATATAACTACTTATAGTTAAATACAAATCCACTGTCTTCATATTTAGCAAATAATTCTACGTAACTGCTATTGAATCCACAGCAATAACATAATACCTAAATATCTAAATTTTGTGCATCTGAAAACACACCATTTCACCATAAAGGTAATTATGTATTCTCTAGGTCTCTGCTATTTTTCTTGACCAAATATAAGCTTGGAGCTTAATTTAGAGCCTGAGACTTGAGACTGGATATTGTTCATATGCTGTTCAAGCATACATTAAGAAAGAAAGCAGCAAACCCAAACCACCACCACATTCATGTTGCTTCTGCAAAGGATGACTTATCTACAGATCCAAATGCTGCATTATGACAATACTTGTCAAAGATTTTCTCAACTTTATCGGTCCTACTTGAAAGGAACTTGGGGAGAGGGCTATGAATTTAAAAGGCTCTGATTTTTGTGCTTAGCACTTACTGAGTTTGCTTTCGTGCTTTCAAAGAATTCCTTTAACTTTCAGCAGTTCTTCAGTGTAATCAGGGATAATCTGTCTTTTAAATCAGTTCAAGTCAGCCAGTAGTACAGGTTATACAGTTAAATCTCTCAGAGATATTCTTTTAATATAAAGAATATATTCAGAGATAAAAGCCACCTATTATACATGTACCAAAACGATGTAAAATACTTTTCCTTTTGCTTTCCCAATGTTTGTTATACTTTAAAAGTTAATTGAATTAATCTACAAGCTTCAGTGAACAGAAGTTCCTATTCTTTCACACATACCCAAACTTCTCTGTTATCTAGGTATGTTCCTAACACTTACCAGATCTCAAGTGTCTTCTGCCTTTAAACTAATTCTGTGAAGCATCCACCTAATGTAAAAGTAAGCCTACTATATTAATTTCCAGTCTTGAATTTATACTCCAAGGAAAATAGAGAAAGAATAGTACCAAACTGGGAAGCAAATCTCTCTGCTGATGAAAACAGCAAGACAGATGGAAGTAACAGCAGGAACAGAGTCTGAACACTGCTCTGCTAATTACTAAGTGAAGTTACTGAAAAGACTCAGCATCACAGAGGAGAAAAGACTAAACTAACAAAGGAGATCATCTTTGTATAGCTGCAGCATGACCAGAGAACAAATGGTCACAGGCCAGGAAAAAAGCAACACCAACACCACCACCATCCCAATCTCCCCCCACTCTGAAATAATACACTAATATGAAAGCCTTTAAGATTATCAAGCATAATGGAACAACTCTGGCTTTCTAACACATCTCATATTGATATGAAAGTCACCTGTGAAATGACAGGTATAGCTCTAAGGGCTATCACACAGTCCCAACATTTCCAACCAATGGTCAGGTTCAAGTGTACAGTAGGAATGCTGTACAACCGTGTACTAATAGACTAGGTGATACACATCTGTTTACTGGGGGAGGTGAAGAATGTTACCCAGTGGTCAGAGAATAAGCAGAGGGATTCTAACAGCAACTCTACCTAGCCTTCAGTTTAGCTAGACATTCGTAACTCCATGCCTTCAAGACCACAATCTTTCTATGCTTCCTTGTCTGGGAAATTGTCAAGAGATGGAGTCAGCTTTAAAGTTTGCAAATGCATGAATCTATAGAAGCTTAAGACATGAGTTTTCTCAAAGCTTCCTATGAAAATGTATGTGTACAACATTATATTACTGTGCCCAATGAACATACAGAGAGCACAGTACACCTACGAGGTGGAGATTAATTCAGCACACAACATGTCATCATCCAATAATCCTGGCTTCTTCCAGATAGTGATTTTAAATATAAAAAGATAACAATTTAATAAGCAATAAATCACATAATGAAAATTTGCTTGTTATTCAGCTATGGAACAAGTATATTGATTCTTTACTAATGTAAGAGGTGAACTTCAGTTGCATATTGTGAATAAGCTATGCACAAGACCACACCTGGGCACTTTTTTTTAAAAAAAAAAAGTCTGGGTTCATATCTGCTGCCAGATGGATTCTGTTGTAACTCAATGGTTTGAAACAGGCACCTTGTAACCTTTGTTTGGGTCATTAAAATCTTAAATATTTTCAGACTAAGACTGTGTATAGTTACACATGCATAAGCCACATGCATCCTGGCTGTTACTGCAGTTTTAAAAAAGATTATTTCAAAGTATTCTAAGTATCATTTCTAAGTATTCACTTTCTCCAAAACAACTACTCATATAAGCACAGAAGTAAATGACGATCAGTGCTTTAGTAACTGTAGTTCAAACTTCACCCACAATTCATACTCAGTAAATTTCAAGTAAATTAATTCAATCTGCCAAGAAAATAAAAAAGTTACCAAAATTAATTAGGCAAATATTTATCTGATGCTCTTTAGAGCGGCACTTCTCAAAGCATCATGCACAAGAAAATGGTCAAATAGAAGTGGCAAGTACTGGAACAGAAAGAAACCTGTGGCTGTACTAAGTGAAGTTTTGGCCAAATGGAAGAGATTGTAAGTGTGTTACAGGGATGGCTGCAAAGTGAAGTAAGAAATACTGTTCTGAGTTAGGAAAAAAAAAAAAGAAATCCGAAGCAACGCAAAGTTTATAGCCAGTATCTTTTATTAGACCAGTTAGAAGAAAAAAGGACCATATGGACATCCATATGGACCCACCTTTAGAAAAAAGTGGAAAGAGCCCCAAAGTTGGACATTTCCCATTTTTTACTGTCCTGAAACATTCATGCTTACAAAGACATTACCACAAGACATTCAGACTCATTTTACTTTAAACTCGTGAGTTGAAACAACTCCACATTAATGTCAGCAATTTCACATTAGGAAGCGTGCTTGCGTTGCAAGTTTGAAATGACTTCTATAAACCAGTCACTGTTCACAGATTCAGTAACGCTATAACCTCATGATATTGTATTATAATCGAGTAATTAACCTTGCTTTTTCTAAAGCTTAATTCTTCAGAACACAGGTGTCAAGCAAATGAATATGACAAGGAGAATGACATACCTAGATCCAACAGCGCCATCACCAGAGTCCTGGCTTCCAGCCTCACTTGGCGTACTCACAGATTTGGAAGATGGAGAGGTAGGAGGAGGGACTAAATAGTGAAACAGACAGGTATCCGCTGTTACTACTCGCAGAGGTTGCACAGCTTAGGATGTTTTCAAATTAATTTAACATGATGTATTAAAAAAAAAAAAGGGATGGCAAACAAAAAAATACATGGATGAAAATGAATAGTAGAAAGAGAGGGGAAAAGACAATGTTAACAATTCATGCTGGACTTCCATGCAATTGCTTTGGCATTTATGCTTCCGGAGCATACAAAAAGACATGGAGGGAGAGACATTTAAGAGAAAAATGAATTGGAAAAAAAAGTATTTTTAAATTGAACTTCTGACAAATGATGGCATCAATTTTCAAAGAGTAATTTCCACTAAATCATGTTGGTTAAACATAAAAGGAAGACAGTTGTTCATATAGTTTTGACAACAGCTTTCCTTAGACACTTGAGTATATTTCACTGGTAATGTTGTTTCAAAATATATAATCACCAAGAGTGGACCAAAAGAAGTGGCTTTGTCGTACAGCATACTGTCATTTTTGTTCTAGTCTGAATCAAATGAACAAAAAATCCTGTATATTACAACAAAGCTTCTGGTGCTGGGTTTTGGGGGATTTTTGTGTTTTCTTTCTTTTTACATACTGTCTAGTATTTTTTCTCAAAAGGCAATTAATTTTCATCATGTAGATGAAGATTGCAATTACCATTTAAAAAACAGGAATTTTTTTTAAGCTGATATATAATAGTGATAGCATGCAATCTGATACAAACACAAAGCTATTTTTGATATTCCTTTTTAGAAACAGTGAAATTATTCAATGAAACTTTGGTTTATGCTTAAGAATCAGCGGGTGTGTGGAAGGCCCTTATATGCTTCATTTTTCAGCAATACATAAAACATTCATAAAACACAGTCACTCCTTAGCAATCCTTTAAGAGAACCTTTAACCTGCTGAACACAAGTTGCATACAAGTTACGTATATAAGTTGGTATCCCCTCTGCCAGGGGTCAGGCAAGGGAGACTTCTGAATTTAGATCTGCCACTTTTCTAGAGAGACTGCTGAAATCACAACTATGTTGTGAATTCTAAAGAATGTTTCCATCCCATCCCAAAACAGAGACGTGACTGTGGCTGACAAAAATTCTGCCCTAAATTTACAAAATTACAGTGAATACTGTGAAATATTAAATATTCGTTACTCCTACAGGAGAAAGTTTTATATAGGTCTAGAATAATAGTTCAGAAATTCATACAAATTCACACATTTTACACATATATATCTAAGTAAATATGGTTGTATATATCAAAGTACATATATGCTCTTCAACGCATCACTGACATCTCTTGAATAATCTATACTAAATGGCATGCCCACAGGCCTTTACATTCCTAGCTAATTTTTGTGCATGAGCAGAAACGATGACACTTGAAACACCACCCTTTCTTAACTGAAGCGGTGCCATTACAACATACCTGGTTACCAAGTACAAGAGCCAGCCAGCTCCGTCCCGCAGCAGCGCTGGCTAGAAGACCCCAGGAGATTACCTTTGATGCTACAGCACCCTCTCGTGGGGCAACTGCTTTACAGACACCCTCCCGTGAGAGAGGGGAAACCTATTTAAGGGCCAACAGTCTCACGGAAAGACCGAGTAAAATTCCACCTGCTCCAGCAGAGGATGAAAGTGTTAATACCTCCCTCAAGTGATCTTGGTTCACTAACTTATGGCTTATGTAACAATATGGTAGATATCAAAAGCATACTTCCACTGTTAGGGCCCCTTCTCCTGTAAGAGTGCTACCTCTCTCTGGTAGTTAACAGGATAGGACAGAAATCACCTTAGGAATTTTTAATACAACTTTCTACAAAGGAATCTAGTCTCAAGCTATCCACCTGCACCTACAATGAGAGCTCAAGCTATCTGCACTCCAAGCTGGGCAGCTGTGAGGTAGCTTCAAGTGCTAGTGTACAATCACTGAACTGTCACACTTGGGCAGTATCCAGACAGCAGGTTGAGCCAATGCCTCAGGCACACTACTCAAATGTAGCAAGTAGGGTGTTTAAGCTCAATTTAGGATCCAGACCAGTCCTGGGTATGCTGAAAGGGAACAAAATTAATTCCCTACAAATCTGTGTGCATTGAAGGGTGTGGTTAAGTAGATGCTCAATGGAATTAAAGACAACACTCACATGGGTGTGTAACAGCTTTCAGTGTACGCAATGACTTGCTTTGAGGACTGACTATCCTGTGGTTTATGTTCTCTCTCACAGATTAAAAAAACCTAACAAAAAACATATAAATTTCTCTAAGTGTGTCATCAGCTGCCTTAGAAAAACTCACACAAGTGTTCATCTTTTATCCTGCCACACAAATCCTCTAATAGGTAAGAATTTGAACTGCTGTACACTAGGGCTAAAGTAGCCCAAATCTGTGAGAGCAGTTCAAACCACTGAAAATGAATGCTGTGGCTGTTGGAATGGGAGCTGCCATAACAGTGTTTATTCCACATTCACTTTTGAATACCTGAGAACTCTGTAAAATCAATTATAAAAATGTAGTCACGGATAAAAAATAATTTCTTATGGATATAGAGTATTTGCAAATGCAGTTGAAATAGACCCTTCCCATTGAGCCAAACTGAAAAGTAAGTTTTAAACCCCTTAAATTTCAGAGTTAGAGACAAAAAGTGGAGTTGAATTATCACCCTCTTCACTTTCATCTCCCAGAGATGTCATTATGTAAAGGCAAAAAGCAACAACCAATATGCTAACCCATCCAACAGCTGCACAGACATGAATCATCACCTTTGATAATTAAATTTTATACTTAGACTTGCTATTACTCCAAAGCCAGTCAGGTATTTGAGACAAGGAAAATCAGGGTGTAAGAGATGCAGAAAAGAAACAATCCAACTGCACAAGAATACCATAATTAAAATTTGGGATTATGAAACAGAGAAAGGAAGAAAACCAGAGAAATAATGCATGGGGAAAATAGGAGACAAAACCAAAAACCAAACAACAAATACATGATAACAAAAAGACTCCAAATAATTCACTAAGCATAAACAGCATGTTTAAAAGATAGTACTATTAATGTGTAATGAAGCACATCACCTGACATTTATAACCGAGATCATGCAGGACAATAGTACAAAACCCTGATATGAATACCCCCAAAAAATACTGGCCAGAGAATGTTCATGCTAGTTATATCACAACCCTAGCAAAAAAACCCACTCTAAACCAACCAACCAACTACCCACCACCAAAAAACCCAAACCAACCTCCTTCTCCCCCCCAAAAAAACCAAACCAAACCAACCCAAACAGAAAGCTCCCACAGATTTATCTCAAACTATGCATTAACATTCCTACCAACAGGAGACTCCGGTGTCAACCCCATGCTCTGAAGTAATGCTTCAGCTTCTCTTCTCTTCTTTTCAAGATCAGATTCTTCTTGTACAGGAAGAACTTCTTTCTTCTGATCAGTCTAAGAGCAATTCAATAATTATAGCATTTAACAGGTATTAAAACCTGTTTTATTTATTTTTGATCTCTCCTAGGTTTTTTATGTTACTGAAACCCATCATCATACAGGTTAGATATTTACCTCCAGTAATTCTGATGGGCCTTTCTGTAGATCAAGTAAACAGCAGACAGGAATCACAAAATTTGGTAGCTTTAGTACTCTCTTTAAAAGACATACAGCATGCCAAAAGTATCTTATTTATCAAAATGACCGACACTTCATAAAATCAATACCTTTTTTACAGTAATGCTAAGTGTCATAAAAAGGAAAGACTGTAAAAAAAGTATTCTTTACCTGTGCATAAAAGTATTCTAAAGACACAGACATATTTTTCCAACTGTAAAGCAACAATAACCTTTTCAAAGAAAATATTACATTGTTAGAATGACAGTATTAGTCACCCCTTTTTGGCCAAGAAAGTATTAGGACACTTGACTAGTAAGAGGACATACTAAAGTGTGTAGCAATTTATAAAGTTATAAAAGTAATTATTGTTTATGTGTATATTTTAAGCTATTTTTTAAAGCAAAAACATCAAGAAGCTGTTCAGTGAGAAATCTTTCTTTTGAACCCCAGATTTTACAAAAAAAAGTAACTCAAACTTTGCACTAACTTCAAGTTTACAAGGCATTTAAGTAGTTTTCTTTAAGTTGTGTTACTATCTGCTAGATTTCTGCGAAAAAAAAAAAAAGGATAATAAAAGTACCCCCCCCTCATAATTTGGAAATAATGCAAGCTCTTCTGTGAAAGATACTGAATGCCCCCTATCCTTCCACGCTCATTTAACTGTAATTCAGTTACAGAAATATAATTCATAGCTTATGGTGTTCACAAGTCAGTCACTGGCAAGTGAGTATTTTTGTAAATATAAACTGATACAATTACAAGTCTTTAACAGAAGCAGCAAAATCTAGACCAAGCTATTCCTTCCCTGTGCCACGATTAAAGTCTAATTGTTCCTCACATGACTGCACATTACGCTTCTAATGTACTGCACAATTCCTTTTCAAAAGGCAATTCCCAAGTTTCAGATCAAATTCTCAACTGATAAAATATTGCATCACACATGGAATCTCAGATATAGACAATGCATTGTTACAAGATCATCAAAACGTAATCTGAGATATTTCCCTCTCCTTTTTGACTGAATCATGTAGCTGGCAGCTGCCCAGTCTTCAGTCATACGCTAATTTAGAACACCAACAACATCATAACCAAAACACAGAGGAGTACTGACATTCCAGCAAAAGTTCATTTTATGAGGCATAATCTGCATTCAGGTGAAACATACTAATAAATCACTGATTGTCACATACTTCAGCAGAGAGCAATCCAGAAGACTGTTAACAAACCCAGTCTAACTCAGCATACACATCCTGAGAGATGCTCTGATTTTAAAATCCAGGCTAAAGACGAGTCAAAGAGCAGAAGAATGTAGAACATTGTTTGTACAATAATAATACTGAGAGACACTTCATACAGACATCTCAGAACTGCGATTCAGAGGTAAGTTCTGTAAATAACACCATCACAACTCACTAAGCAGAGCTTTTGTGCAGTACTTTACAGTGATTTGATTGTCCCATGCACACAAGTAGTTTTAAAAATCCAAACCATATGCAAGCGTAGGGTTTTAAAAAAAAATAAATCTAACTTACCACATGGATAATTCTAAAGAAAACAGTAGGTGTTTGCTCTTATCAGAAAAGTGCTGTGTTTGCATCAGCAACCAACCATTAAATAGACACTCCCGGAACAACATGTAGCAAATGATTAAGTGAGCCTACTCTTAAATTCTGCACAAGTTACACATGCAAAGTCAAATTTCAAAGAGAAAATTATTTCTTACTTCTTTTTTCTTTCTTTCTTCCTCCTTTCTTTTCTTCTCCTCTCTGATTTGAGCTAATCGTTGCTTCTTACGCTCCAACTCCGCCTTCAGTTCACTTTTGTCAGACATGGCTGAAACTGATTAAGAGAGATCATATCACTCTTTTTTGTTTGGTTTTGAGGTTTTTTGTTGTTGATTTATTTTGTTTGATAGCAGCTTTCCTTTAAAAAGGGTATTATTAAAAGAACCACACTAGCTTACCAAAACCAAAACTCTGAGTAGTCTTAAAATAAAAGTTTAAAAAAAAAAAATCACATTCCTGTTTCCACATTTCTTTCACTTAACACACTCTCAATAGTAAAGGGACTGATGTAAACCCAACAGAACTATGATACAGTGACAGCATCCACTCCTAAGGTAGTTCTGACGATGTCTGAAGGAACTGCTTTGAAAAAAACGTTAGGCACAAAAGATGGGGCTATCTGATCTTGCTATAGGACTCTGTACAGCAAAAGAGCCAACTATGAGACTGAAAACAACAAGGAACTTAAACTATGTGCCAACTATGAGATTGAAAACACTACAACACATCTATGCACTGAAAAGCATGCAAAACGTCATACATCCAGCTCAGTATACTTAGTAGGATGCATACTTGGGTAACCACATGTACTTCTCCGTTCTGCAAACGATTAAGCTCTAGTCAGTAAATTTAAGAAATCCACTGTCAGCATTATCAAGTGGCATTCCCGTGTCGCTTTAAAAAGGCGCTAGGCAGGTGTGTTGTCACCGCACTATGGATCCCTGCCTTTCTAATGGCGAACCAGGCAAGCAAAGCGGCACAAACCGAGCCCTCCCGAGGACAGGCGCGCCCCGCCCGAGCTGACCGCGGTACGGACCGGGTACCGCCGGGACCAAGTTCCCCGCCCGAATCCCACGGAGAGCGAGCGCAGGGGCGCACTCTCACCCTGACAGGGCCCTGCCACACCCCGAGGCCCAGAAGAAGGCTACACTACCTAAGCCTGCCCGTCCCCTTCTCCGACTTATGGAGGACCGAGCTCCGGCGCGGGCCGCCCACCCGGCCCCACCCCGCTGCCGCGTCCCTCTCTCAAGAGGGCGAGGACGAAAGATAGAACGTTCCTACAGGCAGGCAGCGACGCCGAGCCGGAAGGGACAGCAGCGCCAAGCGCGGCGCGGCCACCGCAGGACCCCCGCGCACCTGGCAGCGGGACCTCCTTCTGCTCCGACCGCCCCTCGACCACAGCGCCCCGCTCCGCTTCCGCCGCTTCACAAAGGCGCCGGCAGCTGACAGGCAGCAGCCTACGGCAGCCGTCGAGGACCAAACCACATCCGAAAGCGTTGCGGGATACGCAAGAACTTACAGGAACTGCGAAGGACACGGAGGTAAGTACAGAACCGCTGTTCGCTCAGACACCAGCGCCCCACTCGTTTGCACCGTCGAGGGAAGCGGTCTGAAAGGAATTCGCGTGGGGAACGAGATGGAACACGTTCAAAGGCCTAACACCCAACCCTTCCTGTTTGGCGCTGGTGAAGCAGCTTTGAGAACAACGACGCCCGACAGGCAGCGCGCCGCACCGGGCGGGCTTCGGCTCAGCGCCCTACGGCTCGGGCGTGGCGCTGCCGCGCGCTGCATGATGCGAGATGTAGTCCTTTGGGGGCACAGCCGAGCCCGGCGGCCGCGCAGTCTGAGAAGTGAGCGCCACCGCGTGCCGGTGGGCGGCCTGCAGGCGCGGTTGCGCATGCGCGCTCTTTGATTAGCTGTGCGCGGTGGCTCGCGCGGCGGTTGGAGCGCGTGGGTAGTGCCTGTGGCAGGTTTTGCCTCACGGGGAGGCCCGGGCGGAGTGCTTGCGCGGGGCTTCGCTTTCTCCTTCGGTTGGGCTCCGCGGGGAGCGAGGATCCAGGCTAGCCACTGCCGTGCCGGCAGCCAAACTGGTTTTAAACGTAGGCTAGAGAGGCAGGTAGTCGTCCTCACTTCGGTGACCTGAGGGCAACATGTGTAAAAGCCTGATGAGCTCTGAGTGATAAAACTGCCTGTGCTAGATCTGGTTTGCATGGATGTCAGAAAGCAGAGTTGGGTTGTGGGGTTGATAATGACATTACACATTATCAGACTGCTCCATTATGTGTGAAGAATTGGGTAAAGCTATGCCAAATACGAACCACACCAGTGAGGATCGTGTGGGAATGGAGTTAAACGGTTAACTTTGATACACGTATGAACTGTAGCAAGTGACTGCTGTTTTCCAGTTCTTCTAAGTTAATAAGCGCCTTGCCACTTGTATCCTGTGGAGACACATGTATCCTGTGGAGACACATATCACATTTTCCTAGGTTTGTTTCCTGGCTGCTGAGTTTGTGCTGCTGACCACTATCTCAGGGAAGTGCTGATCCTCCAAATAGCACTCACTGCTGATCCTCCAAAATGGCACTTAACCCAAGCAGAAGTAACACGGACAACTTGTATGGTTCAAACTGAGCATGTGTTCACAACACTCCATGAAATGAAGCTTTTAGAGGCAATAATTAATCAGCTCCAGTGAGGGTTAAAGTTGCTGCTATTACAGATTGGAAGAATTTATTTAAAATCACTGGATCATTATGGATTGTTTTGCCTGGTGAGTATATCTTCTGAACTGGTGCTGACAAGCACTGGAAAAAGACGGCACTTGCAGTCAAGCTCTGTCAGGCCGTGATTCTGTTATCTATCGTAAGTGGTTGGTTGGTACTCTGCTGGGATAGCTTCTAGGGGCTGCAGGAATCAGAGTTGATTATTTACTCTTCTGTAGTCTTCAATGTGAGTCAGGGTCCATACTGTACCTTAAGAAAAATTAGAAAAACTCACTTGTCTAGATGGCTCCTGATCATTGAATAACCCCACTGCATTTTCTAAGAGTATGGGTGTCGCCATTCACAAAAACTGAAGTGAAACTGCCAAGGAAAACTGTACAATGTGCAAGAGAAGGGGTTGCATTTTTCTTCAGAGGCGGAAATACAAAGATGATAGTAATGAATGTCTAGAAAGAGCTGTTGATTTTGAATGTATTTGCCAGCATTTTCTAGTGTCATCTGGCATAATGTGTGCGGCTGAGAACAGGAATATGTATCTTATTTCTGTATTTTGCGTATGTTTCTCATTTGGCCATAAAATACTGATTTTGTATTTGACGCTTTCCAGTAATATTTTTCAAGTTTACATCTAAAATTGTGAATGTAGGAGTCAGATATTTCACACTTGTAATCAATTCAGCCAACTGATTTTTGGTAATTCATCTTCAACACTGAAGTGTGTTTCTTGGTCCTGAACTTACATAAATTTGCTGTAATTGCTTTCATTTTTACATTAGTCTTTCATTTTAGAACATAGCAATTACAATAGCTAATTTTTGCAGCAGACACCTCTCTTATTCTGTGTAAATTATAACTATAGTTTTCAAATAGTTGTTTCTGGGTCAGTTTAGCAGTCACACTGATAGAATGCAAACTCCATACAAATACATTTCTGATTTTTTTTTTTTTTAAGCAGTCTTTGATCACACAAATAATAGCAGTTTAATTTAAATAATCTGATACATTTTTTACCAGCTGGAAGGAACATGAAAAGTATAGTGGGACAACAGCTCTGAGAAAGCATACTGGTTGTAGATGTTTACAAGTGAGTGTTTTCTTCTACCAACAGCTTCATGCTGACAGTATCTTTTGGTATAGTGAATCCAAATTTTATATTGGTCTCTAAGAATGTGGAGAAGTTATACCATGAGGTGGGCCCTTTCTGTATCTAGGAGCAGGAAAGCAATATTTTGTGCACCTGTCCTATGCATTGTGTCAAGGATGAACACAGCTTAAGACATGAACACCAGCTTTAACAGACATGGTGGATACAAAACAGAATTAGTGTATTACCGAGAAGTTATTTTTAGACATGTAAAGGATTGATAAAGATAAATCAGGTCTCTGCTGCAGATGAATGGGAATCCAGACTAAACAAGAAGGTACCAATAGATTCAGAAGAGCCTCTACTTTTGTATTTTGGATAACATTAGACTTCTGTGTTGCCTGTCACCTTATTGTGCTGCTGGAGAACAGTGATTTGCTCTGGAGTATGAGCCCAAGATCTATGCTGGAGAAGGAAGTTCCCTCCTCAAGTAGTGTCCTCTCTAGTATGAGAGACTGGGAAAAGGCAACTGGCCTACTGTACTCCATTAAGGCTCCATTTTAGGGTTTTTTTTTCTAAGTTTTCAGGAAAATTAAAACTCCATCTTACAGACTTACTGGAATTAAAATAATCATGAAGATCACATCCCATATGTCCTGGTTGCAGCAGGGATAGTGTTAACATTCTACCTAGCAGCTGGTATAGTGCTGAGTTTTGGATTTAAGATGAGAACAATGTTGATAACACATTGATGTTTTAGTTGTTGTAAAGTAGTCAAGGACTTTTCAGCTTGTCATACTGGCCTGTCAAGGAGAAGGTGGGGGCATGCCTGAGAACCTAGTAGGGGACACAGCCAGGACAGCCAGCCCCAACTGGCCAAAGGGATATTCCATACCATATGACCTCATGCTCCATATGGGGATTGGCTGGGAGGCAGGGCAGCTCAGGAACTAGCTTGGGATGGTGAGAAATGGTGATGTTAATAACTTTATTATTAATATCATAATCATCATTATCATTCCCCTTCTGTCCTATTAAACTGTCTATCTCAACTTACATGTCTTTTTTTTTTGTCCTTTTTGATTTTCTCCCTCATCCCAGGAGGGAGGGGAAAAGCGAGCAAACAGCTATATGGCTTTAGCTGCTGTCTGGGTTAACCACACCACCATAATATAAAGATACAACTTTTCTAGTATCATGTAATAGTCATGCTTTTCCCTTAGAAAATTTGCTGCATTGCTAATATAGGTTTCCATCTGTCCTTCTCCCCCCTTTCCTATTCCTGCTAGATAGACGTATGTTTTTTTCTGTTGTGTGGAAATAAGGTGATGGTGAGTGATGGGTCCTTTCTTAGATGAGAACACTTTTGCAATCTGGTCACCTTTGGCATAAAACACATACGCTACTGAATGGCCCAGCACTTAAGAGTGATTCACTACTAAGCATTATAGAAAATAGGTTTACCAGTTGAAAAATTCCAAGGCAAGTTCTCCTTCCTTGGTGTGGTCTGTGTATGGTACTCTCTGTTCATTTCTATTATGTGTTTAAGAGAGGAGATAATGAGAACTTCTCAAGGGATCCTGTAATGCACAAAAACCTGCACTAGTTCTAAATGTTTTAAGAGAGCGTATGAAAACTACCAAAGAATCAGTCAAAAGGAGCTAATTTCAGATATATTGTATGCCAGGCTATATTTTATCCTTGGTTTGTGCACCTATCTCCCATTGACCTGTATGGAAGTTTTGTGTGTTAATCAAAGGGTGAATATGTTTGAATATTTGTTAAAATGTATAGAGTTCCTTTTGTTTGCATTATGTTAGCATTATTAGCCAAAAAGATAATAGGATAAATAAGGAGAGATAAATCATATAGTTTTCAGGGGCTTTTAAAAGTTTTTATTAAGTAATCCATTATTTTTCTGTATGTAAGCAAAATGGGTATCTTATACAATATTAAAGTATATTGTAGACTAGAATTAATATGATCAAAGGCACACTAAAATACTAAGTTTTTACTAAAAATGAATGTATTTTCATCCAGTGACATCACTCATTCTAGGAATGTTAAATAATTGCCCATGTCAAGTACTTCATAATTACTTACAAATTAAGAGAGTTAAAAAGACTAAGGGACAAGACGACAGGGATTCAAATTTTGGATTTCTAGCTTTCATTCTTGCCACAAAATAGTATTTACAGTTTTCACATTCTTTTGAGAGTTAAGTCACTGACTCATGGCATTTGTCAGTTTTGTTCACTAAAGACCAGTGCCATGGAGTCATTTTACTGGTAACAGGAGTGTAAAGGTAGAGGTTGTTCCTTTTTTAGATCTTGCTAATGTGTTGGAAGGTCTGAAAAATTACATGGAATTAAGCTATAGAGCAAACACATAAACACCCATTTTTAATATAAAAATTTTCTCAGAGTATATCCTACTTTTTAACTTAAATTAATATTTACTTTTTGAAGTAAGTTGCTTGCTTAATTCATTGTATATGTCCACTGACCAACTGTTGTGTTATATTTACAACAGCCAGAGTTTAAGATGAAGTAAAAAATACAAATCCATTAAATTTTATATTAATAATTTTTAAGTTTACTGATAAATCAAGCTTTTTGCAGAATTTCTTGTGTTTGTGGCTAGTACATAGAACAACTCATCTTAAAAGGAACCATTTTCCCAGCTTTGTCCTTGGTCTGGAGTTGTGGGGGCAAGTGACTTAAGTTATGTCTTTTTCACCTTGACACCAAAGGAGGAAAGGTGGTGTTTTGCCACCAGTAATTTTTGGCACTGGTTCCTAGGTTACAGACATACTATTTTCCACAGTCTCAGTTTCTTAATGTGTTGATTAACAGCATTTATTTCAATAACAATACTTCTTACAGCTGTGGTTGATACTTGAATGGAAGCTTTTTGAATGGAAGGTACCATAAGTAATTTTGAGTGTTATTAAAAATTCTATCTGCATGGCACCGTTTGTAACTTCTTTACTAACAAAGGAATCAAAACAACTGAATCATACGTGCATGATTTCTGAGCTCTTCGTCCTGCCACATCTAATAAGATCACAGAATTACCTTCATGATACAGGTATAAAGTAAGAGTGACAAATATTATCTGGAGTTTTACTGGAGTTAACTTAAAATCAGTCACAGATATTCAAGTGACAGTTAAAACTTGCCCTTCCAACTTCTAGTTCCATGATAAACTCAGATGAACATACTAGTTTTCTTAAATATCAAATAATATTGAGAAATAAACATTTTAAATGACTGCAAATTCTAAATCGGTAAGGTTAGAAAATGACCTCTACAGGGTGGAAATGTCTATGGGCCATTGTTTGAACTCCTGAAATGTACTAAAGCAAATTTCTTATTTATTTCCATTGAGGAGGCAAATTACTTTTCATAGAAAAGGATCAAAAGCATCGGAGTGGATATGGTATGTTAATAATAGGAGGTGGGACAGTGAGGGTAGAGGAACTGATGGGACACTTACGGTTCAAGGAATTCAGTACTTCATTTATGCTGGAAAAAATGTAAATGATGTCACCCTCACCTCCTAGTGCAAAGTTATCAGACAGACATCACTAAGTGATATCTCTGACATTAAAATGACTGGGATGTTATTTCCTTCTATTTCTTTTCTTTTGGAAATCTTACAGTATCTTATTGCAAATAAAATAAAAATCCACACATAATGGTGTAAACCAAAGATCTGTCTGTAGCCTCAATGATGGATTATTGCTGTTCTATCTCAAAGCTAATTGAAATCCAAGATGTTTGTATCAAAGCTGTAATGAGACGCTGACAAATACCTTTCTGCCCCACTGGAAATGTAATCTTTCTATTGAACATTTTGTCCTGGCAAATTTCATCTGCAATAGGAATAGGCATTTTGCATTTGAATCAAGAAGGTCAGTACTTTGGATCAGATGATATGTTGTACACTCCACTTACCTTAGATGAAATTGATCCTTTACTGTGTTGAATATAAGACTGTGAATTTTTTACACCTAATTATCTTGTTCTTTCATCTAGATGAGTTTGGAATGCTAGCACTTTTTGATCTTTGCATATGTCAGCATGACAGTAGTCTTAAAAGCCAGTTATTCCCTAGATAATAATATATTTTAAATATATTTTAAATATTCAGTTGCATTTCTTTACTAAATCAAACAGGAAGATCAGTGTTTCATTTACTGATAATATATTTGACTATTTTACGTGACTGAATATATGATTGTATTTGTAGCATGAAAACAATACTTCAGTGTGTAATTGAGCAACTTGTTTGAGGAAACTTATTTACTTCTAAATACCTAGGAACTAGACTATCTATTGAACATTTTGGTTGATTTGCTCATAAATAATCCCATTGACCTCAGTGAAGAGAGACACCATAAAACTGAATGGCAGTTGAAGTGTGTTCACTCATTTTTGGCATTAAAACTTTCATTACCTTTCTTTGCAAATGTGGCTTGTTATTTTTTTATAATATAAGGTAAATTGCACCGAGAGTATGTACAAAATCAGTATTTTTTCCTCTTTTGTTTTGACATGAGTAT
>VZTU01036000.1:0-11723 GCA_013400835.1 Zapornia atra | reverse complement strand
TAGGGAGACCTTCCTTGTTCTTGTCAAGAACATTTATTACCTTCCTGCATACTGTTTCAGCAAATGTAGCCTGCAATGTCAGGGACCATTAGGTTTGTACTTAAAATTTGATGACATAAAAGAATGAAAACTTCAACATATTAATCTTTTCATTGTACTGGGAAAGACTATAGGACCAAAAAGATAATAATAAAAAATGCTGATTTATTATCAATGAAGTCTAGACTTCACACTCAGGAGTCTTGGGTTTCTGCATTGTTCGAAGGAAAACTGAAGTAATCCACTCAACCTGGGATGAAGTAATGTATAGATCAGGTGATGGGATTCATCTTGGGACTGACTGCTCTTCAGAAACCTGTAGGAATAATTTCAGCCAGCTGTCTGCAGCAGCAGTTCTTCGTCTTGCAGGGAAAAAAAAATTCCCTTTTCCTCTTTCTCCTCAGGGAATCCTAAGAATTTCCCCAGGTATTTACAACAGCTGTCACAAATATTAACAATTCTTAAGTCAACAGAAAGAAAAAGATTACTACAAATATACACTAAAATCACTCATGCATTCTCTTTTATAGAAAAAACTACAATTCGCTTTGATGAAATTTGTATTTATTGAAAGAAATAAAAAGAATGTTGTAAGGTCTTATTTATCTGTTCCAAAACATTTCAGATATAATTTTTGAAAAAATCTTGAAGACTCTAGAATTCTCTTCTAGATGAACTTGAATGCTACCATCTCTCTGGGAAATGCATGCTACTTCATACATCTGTGAAAGATAAAACTGGCCACACCACATATGTGACTGATGCCTAAGCCCTTCTCCCTAATATATTGTCTCTACATCACTGCATTTCTGATTATATGAGGAAATTTGATACAGCTATCTGACCAATGTCACAGGCATTACCTTCACACTTGACTAGAAGTGAGTATCAAGGAATTTGGTGGTATTGAGGAGCAGGAGGAAGCATACAAGTGGATAATGAAACACTCGTTTTGTAACTTTTAGCTAATTTTCATTGTCTTTTTGTTCCATATAATTCTCTCTTCTTCCTGTGCAGAAGCAGAAAAGATGTAAGATGTAGAATAAATCTTGCTGAAACAGAGTTATTTGTCAGCACATATCATTGAGGTATGTCTTTTGGTCTCCTCTGAGTGTACTTCACAGGTGGTTACATTAGTTTCTAGGTGAAACTCTGCAATTCAGCAACTCAAATGTGAGATACCAGAAATGCAGCCCCTTTTTTTGCTGATCCACTTTCACAGGTATTTGTACCTACCTGCCATATGTGTTAGAAGGCTGTGATCAGGCTGTTGATTAAAATCACTCACAAAAGACCTCTTTTAAATGGGTAGAAATCTGTTTCTACTCAAGACAGCTCTTTCTGTGCCGGTTCGTTCCTTCAGTCTCTCCCACGGACTCAAGAACTCTCTCTGTTCAGTACCTCATTTTCTTTCCATGTGGTCTTGTAAAAGCTAAACCTTCATTCTGGGAGAATGCCTTCTCTAGGTGACATTTCCAGTTTGGGATCACCTGGTGATAACCTATAACCTGATCTCTCTTCCTCTTTCCCAAGACTAGTACACTTCAAGTTTCCTTCCCTCCAGTATTTAGGCTGTCATCTTTGGGAAGGGTGAACCTTGAAAGATTACAGAGAGCAAAGGCTTGTCTACCCTTCTCAATGGATGTAAGCCATTGTAACTGATTCTTTTGAAGCTGTTGATCTGCCTTTGCTGTGTATCCATCTCTCTGCCTTTCTCTGGATGCTTGTTTTCCATCAGTTGCTGCCTTTGACTTGTATTCTGACAGTCTTACTTTTTTGTAGTAACAAACAGATAAACTGACCTGGAACAGAACATTTATAAAAATGGGATCCATAGCTTCTGCATTCTTCAAACTCTCCTACAAAATTTTTTCAGTAATTACAACTCACGGCTTCTTTGCTTTTTCATTTCTTTTATAAGGCAAGGGATACAATGATGTACTTTTTATTTTTTTTTTTGCTCTATCGGTTGATGTTCCTTCTGTTGCCTTTATTTCTCAAATTCTTCATAATTTTGCTCTGCACAGAGTGGGAAATATCTTTGTTTCCTACTAGTGCCTGGGGTTTCTGAGGTACTGTTTGTTATTCTACTGAGTTCACTTGTTCTTTCAGGCTGTTATATTTAAGACTGATGAGGCATTCATTCTCAGTCAAGAAGCTTTTTTAAAGTACACTGAGTTGTATAGATAAATTAATTACTACAATTAAATGCTTGTATATGTTTAGGAATGATTGTTGACTTTCCCCCCTAAGCACATTGTCTTTAATCAAAGACTGCAGAGGTGAAAATAATCAATTACTTGCTGCCTACTTCTACTAAAAATATCCTCTTTTCTCAGATGGGTTAGCTGACTGACTACAAGATAATTTACTGTGCACACAATAGGTAAGCAGAGAAGAACCACAAACTCACTCTGGAAGAGGAGTTCTATGGTAATTTCAGATAATGTTTCCTCAAATATAAAAAAGAGCTTATAAAGTAAGAAAATAATAGAATTAAAGTTTGTTTACACTCCTAGATTGCTAGGTGCTTTAATTTGAAGCAAGCATAACTATGTCCCTGAATGTGACTACCATCACAACTCACAAGGCATGTCTCACTTTAGCAGGCTTTTAAATACAATTAGAACATCAAGCTATTTTAATAATAGCCTGAAAGGTAGATTTTCTTAGGAGCTACTCTGTGCTGCTGCTGTTAGGTTGTCTGAAAGTAGAGTGGAAATTTCTGCTCTAAACTGCATCATGGACTTGCCTTTAGTATGGAAAACACTATCTGCAAAGAATGTCAAAGAGAAAAAAGTCTCTTTAATATAAATTTAACACATAAATCATTGCTAAGTGAAGCATATAGATAATTAATGGCAGTTCTAATGATACTGCTGGTGCCATTTTACATATGAATATTTTCCCTGTCACCAATCTTTTTAAAAGGTCTGCAGTTTTATGGAGGAGTAGGCTTAAAATTTAAAAGCAGATGCATTTTACAAAAACAAAACCGACAAGCAGGGCTACATAAAAGGACTTGCTGAAATATTATTACAATTGTAAATTCAAGGATAAAATGTGATACTACATCATACATCTTTGGAATAAAGCTGCATTTGTGCCTGATGAGTGCAAGAAGTTATAACAACTCTTAAGCTGACAACTCCACAAATCTTGCTTCTACATTTTTTCTCTCTCTTTTTTTTTTTCCTTTTTGGGGGGAAGTATTACTCATCAGTATAATACAACCCTGTTATGTGACATTGCACTAGGGACATGTAGTTAATATATGTCACCTTTGCCTAGCAGATAAAAGTGTGTTTCAGGACACATGACAAAGACTGTAGAGGAAGGCTGCTGAAGGGAACTGATACGGTGTTACAGTACCCTTGGAAGGGAAGTCCTAGTAACATGCTGCAAAGACTGAAGTAATGAATATTCACTCTGGTCCCAGGAGTACTCTTTCTGAAGTGAATGCAAGGAAGGAAGATAGGTGAAGGGAGAGGACAAAAGTGAAAAGGACAGGAAGAGATGGAACTACAGGGTAGAAAAAGTACACTTCTGCATGGCCCACCCCCCTTGGCAAGTCGGTGAAGAAGCTGGTTCTCAGTAACCTGACACATCTGCACAACGCAGGCAAGGAACATGAGTCTGGTTTCTGCAGGACAGCTTTTCCGCAGAGCCCACACCTTGACAGCTACCTGCTTACCACCCAGACTGGTGGTGTGCAGTGCCAACAAGGAGATTTCTGCCCAGTGGGTTGCTGCCTGCAGTGTTACTTGCAAGACATACCAGTGACACTCTCAACATACTCTCTCAGTTACACATGATAATGCACTCTGCTCATAGGGTAAGACACAGACTGATGTGCTCATCTGTTCCCAAAGTATGTACTAACAGCTTGAGGTGTGTTAGATTTGAACTGAACAGTAGGAGGGGCAATTAGTGCATTCAAATCTAGGTTTTGCTCCAACATGAGCTGTCTAAATGTTCACTGTCCTTAATTCTTATCTGCACTGTTATGTTCTGACAGTAGCATAAGGGATTGTTTTTTAACATCAGTAATACTAATTTTTTCAACAGATTCATAATATTTTCTTTTGCACTCAGAAAACATTCTGCATTGGGGACTGTATTGGAGATATGAAGCTTAAACATACAGTTGGTTAAATTGGTAAAATTATTACCTAAACTTCACTGGCACAAAGAGTTCATGGTTTTTCTAAGTATTTTCACTGTTTCTAGTAACACAATTAATCAGATTTTTACACATAAACCAAAACAATCCTTGATAGTGTCTAGTCTCATCTGTATTTTGAGCCAAACACACTTAGATAACTTCTGCTCCTAAGAAACTGGAGAAATCTCTTTTCACTCTTTGTGTAAATCTAGTTAAAGGAGGTATGTAGCAGTTGTATGCTAATTAGTAGTTACATCTGAGCTATCAGCATTACTTCTGAAGAACTTCTGTGTTCACTACATCTAATGCAGTTTGAAATAAGAGTTCCTCTTGGAAATCTTCTGTTGCAATTCCAAGGCAAACTGTAGAAAAGGAGGATTAGATGAGGTTCCTACATAGAACGGTCTTCCCCTAGAATGGAGCGAAGCTGCTGCTAGAGTTAAGCCCTACACTTGGAGGCTAAATCTAGGCATCTAGAAAACAGATTTTTACTTTTATCTTTAAGAGTTTAAAGCAATTTCAAACTTTATGATCTGGATGTGTCTTGATCAATCAGGAGAAAGGCAAGGTACATAACTTCTTAAGATTTTCTTTCTCTTCATCGAGCAGATCTTTAATTACTTTATCTGAGATTTATTTCACTTTTTGAGGGCTATCTTCACATACTAAGAGATTTCACTGTGCCCTGCAGTTAATCCAAGCCTACAGTTTAAGAGCCCAATTCTCACCTCTCTGTTGAGGATGACTTTTTGTCATCCTGTGAAGAGCCACTAAAAGCAGGTTGAATAAAACAGTTGTCTGCAATCAACTTTAATACTTTAGCTTTTCTGACAGTGACACTGGCAGTGTGTCTGTTATAACTGAAGACTGAAAGCAGGCAATGGTGGAGTAGGGTTGGTTGACTGAGATGAGTTTATCTTTAAAAAACCAATAATAATTACATAGGTTTGGAAGTGGTTTAAGATTTCTGTTCCTCCTACTGTAACAGCAGACTGCAAAAGGGGTTCCACAGGAGTAGGACAAGTTGGATTTCACACTGGCATTGCAAACTGAAGGGATATTAGACAATTGGCGTCAAACAACAAAAAAAAATATTTTCAATATTTTTGGCCATGAGTCTATAATGGACCAAGCACATGATAGTTTCCAGGATGCATCAGGTACCATTTTCCAAAAAACAGTAGCTCTTTACAATACATAGTGTATACTCTCTTCGTTAACTGCTGGTAGATGATCTTAGGTAAAGTTCTTGCAGTGTCATTATAATGTGGAGCTTTTGTAGTTGTTCAAGTAAATTGTATTGAATAATAGATGGTTTTATATATAGTTTCTTCATGTTGATAAAAGGAAAGGAAGGTTTGGCAGTTTTACATTGCCTTTAGGGGACACTATTCAGTAGATTCAACCCACCCCTCCACCCCCTGAATTCAGTGAATAACAGCCCCGCATATGACAAACAGCTGAGAGAATATTTTTTTATTTCCCTTTAAATATACGTCACCAGAAAGAGATCTGTACTTTCTGTTTTCAAGTCAGTTATTCCTAATGTCATACATTTAGGCACCTGCAGTTTATATTGCCATTTTTACGAATTTAAAACACAAACCCGACCTCCCCTAGCCCCTCCTAACTGCCTTAAAAAAGAAACAAGACCAGAATCCCAGCAGGTGGCAGCCAACTCTAAAATATGTCAAAATTAGCACATCAGTGTATGAATAAACAAATCTCAAGCACAGATGATGCAGAAATAAGCAAGTCGTGCTTTAAGAAGCAATTTCATGTGCTTATTGTCCTAACTTTAGGTTCCGAATCTTATAACCTTTAGTATTCCTTCATAAAACAGATGGCTGCTTTGGTTTTGGGTAAGAAAGTTGCACTTCTTTAACCTACGGCTGTTTAGTGTTGTTGTATCATCAGAACTATTGATTCTCTTCAGAGGAAATAATAACTTACATTTCCTCTGAAAAATGCTTTTAAATGCAATTTATTATTAACCACATAGATCAGATATGAACATAAACACTGCTTTTTTTTTTTAAGCATTTAAATAATAAAAACCCAATACTTTAAATACATATATCTCCAAAAGCAATCTGAATGTAAGTACTATTGAAAAAATTCTTCTGAAGCTTGAGCAATTATCCTTATACATATACAGAATGAATAATGGAGTAGCATATTTCCAGCCTACTCTATAAAGACTGCTTCTGGGTCTGGTCAAAAAGTGGCTTTCAACCTTCACTACTTCTTGTCCTTGTCCATATTCCAACTTCATCCTGCTAGGCAGGGCACTTGGGGATAAACTGTGTGAAAACATAGCTTATAATAAGAGCCAGTTATGCAAGAGCATGATTTGGGTATAGTTGATGAGTGAAAATACATATGCTTGAGCAGGCTCTTACTGCAAAAATCTAATTGATTTCTTTAGGAGACTTGCTATTTGCCCTCCAGCTAGAATGATGTTGGTATATCAGGGTGTGAATGCCACTGCTTAGCTAGCAAGGTGCAGTACATGTAGTGCCTGTTATGAGACTCCCTGCAGTACTTCACTCAGGGTTTGAAGATTTCCCAAGTGCATATTCAAACCCAAATCTTTGGGTTTTATTCTATTCTAGTTCTTCAGCAATGTTATTTTATAAAACAAAATTTAATCACATCTTGCTCTTCACACAGGGGGTGGTGGTGGTGTGTGTGTGTTTCAAGAGGCAAGCATACCAATCTCAGTTTTGAAAGCAGAATTAAATCTAGGTGCTATATCTAATCTAATTAATTTTTTTTAACCCAGAAGTAAACCTCAATATAGACCAGAGGAAGAAAATTCAGGACTTATGTTTTGGGTCTCCAGTTTGGACAGCATGAATGACTGCCAGATTTGGAACATTACAGCCTCTTCATGGGGGTTGGACCTGATGATCTCTTGAGGTCCCTTCCAACCCCTATGATTCTATGATTCTGTGATCTTGTAAACTCATGTTATCCATGGGCAGTGCACGTGAACAATCAAAATTTCTGCTTTGAAAGAAAACTTGGTTTAGTTTTTTATCTTTTAGAATGCAATGCTTTTACCAAGACTTTTTTTAGACTCCAAAGTTTTGCTGAATCTTTGCAATTCCACTTGTGACTTCGATATTTTCCATATTCTGCACAAGACCTTTTAATTTTGCTTTATAACAACCACCATGCTGAAAATCTGCAGTTCTTAGGATGTACAAACCTGAATTCAGAAGATGCTTTTGGAGATGGGACGAGGTGGGGTCTTATCTGATTTCAGATAGGAATCTATGCCACAGCAATTACAATCTGCTTCTCAATTTGCCCTGCTTTTGCTTACTCCTGCTTAAAACGTTGCATGATCTTAAGGCAACACGATTACAGTAATATCTAAGAGCAAAGACAAGGAATCTGTGAACTTTGTCCTCTCCTAATAAGGCACCAGGCTTTCTTACATGAATGCTTGAAGACAACTCAAATGACTTTAAAATTTGAAAAAATAAAAGTGACATTGAAGATGGTTTAATATGCCATATTTTTAATGCTACTCCTTTGCTTATTTGCCAAGAAGCAGCTAGCTGCACCTTTCAAACATGCATCACTGAGGAATTTTCTCATGTTTTTTGAAATTCTTTTGGATCTTATACTGCCTTAGCATTACAGTTCACTTTTAAAACTGAAAAGTATCAAAATACTTTGGTGCTCTTCAACTAATTGAAATAATTCAGAGTCCCATGAACTTTATTAATGATCCTGTCTTTCTGTACCTGTGGAAGTATTTTGGCATATAAAACATCACATTACAGTTAGCTGTTGATTTTTCAAATGTGCATTGTGTTATTTAGTCTAATTTTTCCCCCTTTTTTTTTCCCACTCAGAAATCATCTGTGTGAGACTTAGTTCTGTGTGACTCCCAGTTATCAAATTTAAGCACATCCAAAATCATTCTTTCTTTAGAGCTGATCCTATTTCTCCATTATGCCATTGATATAGATGAAGAAAAAAGTATTCATTAAAAAAAAATTTTGTTCGGGTGAAAAATCAATAAAAAATTACGAAATTGAAGGCAGAAGAATACAACTAAGAACTATTGCTTCCACTTGAATAAGAAAGAATGAATATTTCATTAGAATATATTTCTTTTTCTGTGTGTAAAAACAGAATATCACACTCCAAATTTGGAAACATACCCGGAAGAGGTGATAGAGACATGGGAATAGGAGTCTGCATGTAGCAAGAGGCCTAGCTTCTTGCTTGGGTGGCAGTGGAGACTTAGGTGACTGTGGGGAAGTTCTCTGTGATTCAGACCTTGCATTTTGAGGGTATAGAGGTTATATAATGCTATAAAAAAGAGCTATACCCCAAGAAACCTACCAACAGAGCTGCAGTCCTTGAAGGTAACCCTGTCTCGCTGGTGCAAATTTTCATCTCTAGCAAGGTTTAAAACAGCTCTTCCAGCCTGCAGTTGTGCTATGCTGATAATTACTAATTATCACACATCTAAATCACTCAGCACAGTCCAGTACAGAGAATAGTGAAATAGGATTGATAAAACTCATATACACCCGAAGTGCAATGAATAAAACCCTAGCCTAGATTAGAAAACCGCAGTGACTGAGTTAGCACAGGACTGTCAATAATCTTCTCACATGTCTCTAAACAAAACTTTGGGATCTAGCAATGACGTGCTCAGTATAAGCTGTGAAGGACTTGGTTTCATTTTACAACATAGTCAAGTTTGTTTTTCACAGAATCACATAAGATTAGGAGTTGGTAGGGTCCTTGAAAGATCACCTGGTCCAAGCCCCCTGTGAGAGCAGGATCACCTAGACTAAATCACACAGGAACGCATGCTGTGGGTTTTGGACGTCTCCAGAGAAGGAGACTCCACAGCCTCTCTGGTCAGCCTGTTCCAGTGCTCCATCACCCTCACAGTGAAAAAGTTCCTCCTTATATTCACATGGAACTTCCCATGCTCCAGTTTGCACCCATTGCCCTTTGTTCTCTTGCTGGCCATGACTGAGACGAGCCTGGCTCCATCTTCCTGACACTCGCCCTTTACATACTTATGGACATTAATAAGGTCACCCCTCATTCTCCTTCAGGCTAAACAGGCCCAGCTCCCTCAGCCTTTCCTCATAAGGAAGATGTCCCACTCCCTTAATCATCTCGTTAACCCTGTGCTGGACTCTTTCAAGGAGTTCTATGTCCTTCTTGAACTGAGGGGCCCAGAACTGGACACAATACTCCAGGTGCGGTCTCATATTTTGCAAAGGCCCACTTTTGTCCATGACAAGTTATTAATATTATTTATGTCTTTATTGACTTTCAAAAGTGCATTTTCATGCTGGCATTTTTGAAAATTAATGATATCTATTGCAATCTTCTAAAATGCATTTCCATGTTTTTAAATGGATAAGGACTTCAGCTGCAGAAATCTTGGAAACTGTTATTGTCATAACCATGAGCGAAGTGCTAATTTCCATTTGTCGTTTATACGCATAAACAGATTGCTGGTTTGTGTGTAATCCAAGTGTTACTTATCAAATCAACGTATAGATTTGGTTCATAACAAATCCATTACTTCCTCAAACAAACCGTTGCTCTTTTCTTTTTAGAAACTTATGTTGTTTTTATTAATTTTAATCCTAGGAGTTGCTTGGTTTTACAAAACCATTAGGATAAAATTAGAAAATAAGTCTGTTCATTGAAAAATTCCTAAAGAAATAACTTTCCTGCACTTTTCTAGGTTCGTTCGTTCTGTATTCCTATAACTAGAGTGACCACGAGAAAATTTTGTTAAACACATCTGAATAATTTTCTTCCAAATTCTACCTTAATTCTCCTTATCTCTCCCATTACTATTCATGATAAAAAAAGAGAAAAAGTAGAATGGAAACATTCTACAACTGCACTGCTGGAAAATCTTCCCCAGACTAAGTGGATGCCTGGATGTAAAAAGTAAATAACCCAAAACAGAAACAGAGAGAAACAAAACATTCAAAGGCATATTTTAAGCCAGCCCGTATTTGAAACCAGGGTTTGTTTGGAGTTTTTTTCTTCATTCAGATTCTGGTCTGAAGGGCAAATATGAAAAAAAAAAAAAAAGCAAGCAAAGGTGCTGTCATGTTATTCCTACCTTAACAAGAACAAAATGTGATAGAGATATTAAGAGATATTAAGAGATACTAACTTCCAAAGTTAAGGAACCCTAATTAATCAAATTTAACCTCCTATTTCCTTTTTTTTTTTAATCCACACTACTGTTTTGAAAATGTATCATTTTAGTGACTAATATTTTTCATGAAATGAGGAAAAGACATTGACTGTTTCACTCTATCATTTATAGTTCTCTTTGCATGAATACAGGATTGACACTTTTTTCTTTCCCTTCTAATGTAGTTATTTACATTTGTGTGTGGAAACACCAGTACCATTTTTTGTTTCTTTCTATGTTTGTTGCTAATGGTAAATCACCTTGCAGCTTCACCTTTCTGACTTGTCTTTATGTATTTTTTGTGCTATTCCTATTGTTGCGTTCCCTATTTGGAGGTCATTAAAGGCCTTATGATATGGATGTATTTGTCTATTTCTAAACTTTTCCTGCATATTCTGCATGTTAGCATTTCATATGCAATGTCTCCTTTACAAACCATTAGGTTCCTGAGTCTGTTGAACTGGATTTTGAAGTCTGTTGTATCATAATGCTTCTCTTTTTGTAGAACGTTTTCTTCATAATTCACTCAGGCTGTTTACAAACTTCAAATTGTCACCTTCCTCTTTAATATTCATTAAAATATAATTTCTGATTCCTTTCCAATGTGCCAGGAATACTTCAAGAAGTTTTGGACTGCTCTGTTCTATCACTCTGTATAAATTTCAGAACAAATAACTATTATTACCACGTGAAACCATCTGGGAGTTTTAATTGCTTTCAAACATCCTTATCTACATTCTCTTTGTAACAGGAGGCCTACAGTACATCCTTAGTATGTTATAATTTTCCCTCTGATTCTTTCATAGACAAAATAGAATTATCTTCCATTTATGCCTTCTCCCAAATTCCAGGCCAGACTTCAATTGTACAACATTGTTGTGGTTTTGAGTGGCAGGGTTCTGGTAGAGGAGGGGGGGCTGCAGGGGTGGCTTCTACAAGAAGCAGCTAGAAGCCTTCTGTAGGCCCAAAAGAGGAAACACCACCACTGTCCACCCACAGAGAGAGAAATCATGAATAAAGTAATAAAGTTGAGTCTGTGAAAAAGGGAGGGGTGGGGAGAGGTGTTTTAAGGTCTGGTTTTACTTCTCATTATTCTACTCTGGTTTCACTCTGTGTGTGTATGTACAACAAACTAGATTTTTTTTTTTCTTTTTAGTCTGTGAGAGTCTGTTTTGCCCCTGAGTTATTTGTGGAACGATCTCTCCCTGTCCTTTTCTTGACTTCTAAGCCTCGTAATAATATATTTTCTCCCCCATCCAGTTGAAAAGGGAGTGGTAGAGTGAATTCAGTGGGCATCTGGATTCCAGCCAG
>VZTU01035980.1:0-25517 GCA_013400835.1 Zapornia atra | reverse complement strand
GTTTTCTAGTTATGTCCTTGATGAATTTTGGTTTGGTGCGATTCCCAATGTGCATGCACCCCTCTTGTCTGCCCCTTGGGGATGGGGATGACAGAAGAGTCCAGGTGGGGACCCTCTCCAAAACACCCACAGGGATAACCAGGAGCATGGCTTGGGGGGCACGCATGGAGGAGAATCCCATTTGCTCTGCCTGGCGCAGGAGGGGGTAATGCCACCAGCTGTACATATCTGATAAAGTGAGAGCATGGTCTGTATCTGCACCACCAAGTTTGAACACATACTAGATAAAATGAATTGCATTTATGATGCTCTTCAGTATTTATAGAATCTGATTGAAACCCAAAAGTTTTCTTCTGAAGCCACAGCAATGGTCACAGTAGAGACAGCTCTGTAGCTTCAGGGGCACTTTACAGCTGCATTTAAATGATATGTATGTCTATTCTTAGCCAAATTAACACATCGTTGCCTACATCTTTTCCCAGGTTGCCACTGGTCAGATGAAGAGTCTGTTTTACTAACCTATTTCCACTCTGAAAAGCATCCATTCATTATTAATATTTCTCATGTCCCAGCAAATTTGGAGCTTACACCTTCTTTACTTACTCAGCTTCTGTAAAAGGTCTCTGGGGCAAATATCATCATAATTACCTGCCTCCTTCTGACAGTACAAAGCAAGCTGCTAAATCAAGGGCACCATGCGCTCCTCTTCTATAAATTGCCCTAGTGGCTTGCTGGCAGCTGCCCAAAGCCCTGGCTTGTGCCACAGGCACCCTCTGTATCACCACCCCCCTGCCCATCCCAGACCTGCCTTGTCTCTCCTCTGGTGCTGCAGCCCTATGCCTTTGCCAGCATGAGGCATGTATAGCACTGCTATAGGCTAGCCAGAGGCTGGCAGAGAAAGGGCAACCCACCACCCAGCGCTAAGAGTCCCTGAGCTGGCATGCTCCCACCCATTACTCTTGGAAAGCACACATGGTCTCCCTCCATGCTTCACAGTGTGACAGACAGTTGCTTAGGCGGTAGCTAAACAGCTTTTCCCTAGAAACAAAATATTCAGAAGAAGGCTTCCTCTGCCCCAGGGGGCCCAGAAGGGCACCAACCATGTCAGCCACACTGTCCTCCTTTAGGCAAAGCAAGCAGCAGTCTGTCTGAAAATCCTACTGCAAACTCTCCTGGCCCAGCCACGCTCCCGCTGCCCCTGTGAGGCACCATCAGGCCTCTCGTGGAGTGGGAAAGTCACCTCTCTGGGAGATCTGACTCCCGAGTTGTGGTGCTTCAGGGAGGGAAGGGCAGTGCTCACCCAGGTGCACATTTCCTCTCCTACCTGCCGATGCTCAATGTGTGGCACCATGCAGAGTGGAGTCACGTCTGGGAAAGTCTCTTGGCAAAAGCTCCCCTTGATCATGACCCAAATTCTCAGTCCCCATTAGGTGATAACGGAGCTGTTGCTGCTATGTAAAGAATTCTTCAGTGGTTGTCTGTCAGAGCTGCAGCTGTCCAAGAATATTCTAACAAAGCCACTTCCACGTTTGCTGTGACTTTTCCCCCTGATTATCAGAATTTAGTTTCCTCCAAAATGGCATCAACGATCCAAGTGATGAGAAATGTCGGCGCTGCTGGACTTGGTGCCCCATTGTGGGGCAGTGACTCTCTCCTGTCTCCCACCAGACATCCCACCGTCTGCAGAAATAACAGTTCCGCAGTGTGTAAGAACTTGGCAGGACACAAAGGGGGCTGTGCAACATGCCCTCTTCCCCCTAATACTACATTCAGCCAAAACTCCCCTTCTGCTCCCCTGTGAAGGAGATCAACAGTTCATAGTGCTGCCAACCACACTTTGAGCAGACAAAACAGCCACCCTCAGAAACATGGGCTTCTAGAGTCTCCTGCCCATCTCACCAAGGCAGCTGCCTATGAGAGCCTGGACAACATCGGGAGCAGTGGTAATGGCAGTCAAATCAAACAGGACCATTTCACCTAGTGCTTCAAAATTATTGATGTGTCCCAATTAAAAGGAAGAGGAAAAGACAGAGAATGAAGAAAATATGATACAGACACCTTTATATTCCTTTCCCCTTAATTTTAAGGAAAGTGAGCATTTCTTAAAGGAAGAAACAGGGCACTCACTCAGAAAAAACCTGCACCTTATGTAGCCTCCCATGTTACTGTGTAGCTGATGTGCAAGGTCTCTGCTGGGAACAAGTAATTCCTGGCAACTGCTGGCAGGGCGATCCTGGGCTGGAGGGAATGTCTTGCCCAGAGCAAGGTTGTTCCTGGAGCTCACTCCATCAGAACTTAGGTGTGAGTTGAAGCACAATAAGAAGATTAAAAGGCTGATAGGGGAAAACTCACCATGAGAAAATGAGAAAGAAAATGTAGAAAAAAAAAAAATGGAACAAGTCTTGTAGCCTGTGGAAGAGAAAGTGAATGGGAGAATTCCGTATGGCTTATAAATAATGCCTGAGATACATTCATAGAGGAGTCAGGATGCCAATATTGAGAAGGAGCAAGATAATCAAGTGGTTGAACTTCAGATTCAGGTGGGCTGGGACTTGTTTACCCAGGGAAAGAGAATTTTTCAAATCCAGGCAGAGTACTCTGCAGAAAGAAGCTCTGCAGGTCAACAGGAGGCTTCTGCACCCAGGTCTGGAGCTACCTGGCTCATAATAAAATGCTCTAGGTAGAATTGGATATGAGGATGTAGGAGTCTCAGAGTTTTTAAATTATGGGTCAAGTTTTAGGGCAGAAATCAGGAAGGATTCCCTTGTTCCTTCCTTGTGTTCATCCTTGAACAGCTGCACACACATAGTGTGAGCAGCTTGATGGAGCTGGGGATGTCTGCAATGCTCTAAATCTCCAGGTCTTGATGGGACTCAGCCTGAGCGTTTAAGAAGAGCTCCTGTGTTCCTCTCTCACAGGAACAGAAGTTACTGGTCACAAGTGACTTTTGATGCTGCTGAGTGCCTCAGCTTCAATTTTGTCCAATCAAGTTTGAACTCCTCTGCTACTCCCACTAGTTTTCTCCAGTCTTCTGCAGTCCTCAGGCCAGGCTCCAGCCCTACAAATGCTTAGGCACAAACCTTTATGCGCATCATACTGCCTCTCTGCAACTGTTGTGGGCAGATGAAAGCACGTTGTGAAGGCTTTGAAGAACGGAGGTCAGAGGTCCTGGAGGGCAGATGCTCTCAGTTGTCTTTATCGTTCCAGTCCTATGACATGATGAAAATACTAAAAGCTGATGTTCAGTATTGGGTTTTTTTCCTGCATTGTGTGTATTTCTTGTAAATGTTTCAGAGCAGTGCTGCTGCTGAGAACTGCAGCTAAAGCTGTTTACTCCCCAAGTGCAGTAATTTCTCCTGTCAGAAGGAAAGTAATGAAGGAGAATAAACCCAGGTAGTTTCAATAGCAGTAATTGCTAGTGAGACAGCATGGAACTGCAGCACTGCTGTGCAGAGACCTGCTCTGGCCACTGGCAGGGACATGGCTACATCCTCATCGCCAGGGGCTTGCTCTGATTTCACATCCGGCATCGGTTTCTGATCCCTATGGGCCTCTCATGCCACAGGCAAAGCCCTTTTTATTTGTGACTAGTGATTTTAGGTCTCAGGTTGATGCTCTAGGAGAGTGGGGTGAGCTCAGTTTTCTTTAAGCCCAGTTTGTTTCAAAGTATCCATTAGATGCTCCGAATGGTTTGTCACTTTTGGAAAGGCATGCAAAGATGTCCTGCCAGGACAGATCTCTGTGTTGCCACAGCAACTCTGTTTGTAGGACCCCAGCTAGACATTTTAAAGATGTACTGGGTACCCACGAAGGGCTGATGATCATGTAGACATGCCTGCAGTGCACACTTGAACACAAAAGTTAGTCACTGCCAGATGACTATGAAACTGATTGAATGAAGTGATTTTTAATTATAGTAAATAGTGAATTATAATATAGTATATAGTCAATTTTAATTATAGTAATTTCCTGATTTCATGCACAGTAGGAGGCTGAAGGTACATGGAAAAACAATTAGGTGCGTTTTAGCCCCAAAGGCTGTCTCTCCACTACAACAGAACAGACAACAGAACAGACAAGAGACCATCACCTGGCCTTGAGGCCAGCAGATGCAGCACCATATCTGCACTGCTAAATTAACTTATCCCCAAAACCGGACCAGTGCCTCCACCCTAACAGCTGCGAAGGGTGCCAGATCCATGCTGGACCTGAACTCTGTCTGCAGAGCACGAGTGGCCCAAGATCCAGCATCTCCAGGAAATGTCCAGGTTGGTCCAGTGCTTTGAAGATGCCTGGAGATGGAGCAAGTTGTGCAAGGAGCCGAGGTCTTATGACCCGTACAAGACATGCTCAGTTTAGATGGTGTGGCCACCCTGGCTGAACTAGTGTGACTTTTCATCCTCCCCTCCAGCCTCCTCCATGGCTAGGCAAAGTTCATGCTGCACATATATGTGTTTGAGCAACGTGGATGCTAAGTGAGATGACTGAGATTTTAATAGAGAGTTGAGCTTTTGCTCTCCATATCTGTGTAGTTACACCCTCTGGGCTACGCCTGTGAGACTGTGCTTGCCCACAGTGTGGGGCTGGGATGTGTGTTCTGCAGTTCAGTTAATGTCACATTCTCGCTACTGTCATAACTCAGGCTGGGCATCAGTCGCTCACCCATGCATGTTTGCCTCGGGCTGTCTCCCAGCACACCATGACCTTGCCTTGAATCAGATACATGACTCAAGGAAGCATTTCTGCCTGGGTTCTCCCTTATTACAGCAGGTCCAGCTGCAGACAGGGCAGGACCAAGTTCTCTGGCAGATTTTGAATGAGTCCATTGTGGGGAAGAACGTATGGTGTGGGAAAACCTTTCAAGTACAGACTAGATAGAACCTTTTTCCTGTTGTTTCTGCTGTGGCTTCCCTTAGCTGCCTGCTGGCTTTCAGAGAGGAAATTTGCCTACATTTTGACACATTGATAAGAGTTGCAGTGTGAAACTGGACAAGAGTATTGGAAGAACAGAGCAAGCTGCATGCTGTGAATTTACCACTTCCGAGAGCATAGTTCTGCCTTCTCATTGCCTGCAGTTGCAGCAGCGTCTTCAGTGAGCACCTTCTAGAGCATGCCTTTCATATTTTCATAGAAAAAAGATCCAGTTGCCAGTTTAACTAACCTTACCTGGGTCCCTCAGTGAAAAACACTCTAGGCTTCTCTGTTGATTGTAGCTTGTGCCTATGAAAACAGAGGCTAGAGAGCTCGTTTCTTCTGTTCAGAGTAAACGAGTAACGTGAGCATATTCAAAATCATCAGAGACTCGAATCAGAATGATGGTAATGAGCATATCCTTTGTGCTCAGAGGGTCTCTGGTAAGTAGTTCTCTCTTTTTTCTTTTTCCTTTTTTGAAAGCCTCTTCATGTTGAAAGGAAGGAGCGGGCGCTGTGCTGGGCACAGCTGTGGAGCAAGTGCTGTCTGGGTAGCTGCAGTTCGCTTCTCCTGTGACTGGACACTGAGCACTGCTGAGGGACATTCCCCTTCCCCTGCCCCTCACGTAGGGCAAGGAATCAAAAGGACTTTTCAAGGTCGTCAGGACCATGGGCTGGCCGCAACAGCCTGTGCCAACCTCCATACCTATGTCTCTGCTGTGGTGTCAGCCCCAGAAACACAGAAAACAATGCCAGAAGGGACTGTGAAACCACTTGAGGACATCTAAGCAGCAGGTTTTACATTGCACCCACCCGGTCACCTGAGCTTTGGGCATCATTATTTGTGTTTGGTCCAGATGATTCTGCCAGAGAGATGCCTGGACAGGAAAGGGGCACTTCTCTGACCAGATGTCATCCCAAGCTCCCTGTATGGCCACCAAAGAGAAAAGGACATTGTTAATCTCTTCTGGAGGATCAAAAGTCCATTTGAAGAAATTAACTGCTCCATGGAAGTGCCTGTTGCACTCCAGAGGCAGAAGGGGTCCCTAGCTGATATGCAGCTGTCCTTTTCAGAGTCCAACTAGGAAAATCTGCCCCCAGAAATGCAGAGACCTGACACTTCTCTCCAGATATTGTGTTATAGTTCATCCTCTGTTAATTGTTTGTGTCTAATAAGAATTTGTCTCACTTGAGATAATCACTGATGGGTCTTCCTAGGTTAAAGGGTCTTTTAGCCGCCCTCGTCTTCTTCCCCCAGAAGGTGTCTCCGGAGCCCAGATAAACATACATGGCAGATGATCTGTTAGCCTTGGTTGGAAACACCCAACCATTTTCCCTCAAAAGGAACCTTTCCTTTTCTCATTGGAAGATGGCCACAGGAGCGGGACACTGCTGTCACTGCAGCCAGTTTACACCTTTGGTGAGATGGGTTCTGAGGCAGGAGCACATCCTTGAGCACAAGCTGCCTGGATGGGGCCCTGGATTGACTGGACTCCCCAGGAAATGTCAGGGTTGCTGCTGGTTTCTGAACTCCTTTAGGAAAGCAGATGCATCTCTGATAGAAATAAAAAGCCCAAGCAACTGCTGTCAGTTGTTGGGGTTTTTTTTCCTTTATATTAAACAAACATTTATTTTTAAAAAAAAATCCGACAGATGGCAGGGCTGTACCTAATGAAGGCTGAGCACTTCTCCAGTGAATTTAAGGTGGTCTGCAAGAGATTTTAAAAGGCAAGAATTGAAGTATCCATGCATTATTGAGGATATATAAAAGAAAACCTGAATATAGAATCATAGAATCATAGAATTGTAGGGGTTGGAAGGGACCAATATCGTTCTTGCTTTTAATTTAATTGGAAGAGTTTTCTTCTCTTTTCCTAATTTCTTCTTAGCTTTGCAGTGTGGGGCCATGCCTGGTGTATCCATGTCCTGGGTATCTGTGCAGGTACCTCCAGGGTATCCTTCCTCTGGTAATGGGTCAGTGGGTGGGGTGATGCAAGGCTTCTCTCTTTCTCCCCTTTCCCATTTACATTCCTCTGGTTTTGCTTCTGGCCACCACATTGTCCCACCAACAGTCAGCACCATGTGGGGATCCAGAATTTTAACGTGGCAGAAAAAGTAACGTGACATCCCTGAGTACCAAATTCCACATAAACAATACAGAGACTTTTGTAGCTACCAACAGGTCGTGAGTCATTTATAGAAAATGGAAATGAAATAAACCTTTCTGCAAAACAGAACTGAGAGCCTTGGATCACAGACACATTATTCACTTGTTTATGTTTGAGCTCTCCTGTGGGCTTTTCCTGATCGGAGATGACTGAACCAGGCACAATTGTTCACTAGGAAACTTCTACCTTAACCCTTTCCTCCTTTGTTCTTCCTCCCCCCTCCACCCACGTGGCAAACCAGGTTTGGACAATGTACCAGCTGAGCCCTGCCTGCCATCTCTTCTCCTTCCTTCAGTCTAGAGGTGGTGGACACGTTACTTGGACCAAAGCATTTGGATGAAGTAAATGGACACAGATGTGCAACAGAGGTGGTTATTTTAATTTTCCTTGATGATTTACAGGGAATTCTGCTGTAGTCATGAAAAAGGAAGGGTAACTATACAGCTGAATTGCTGGGGCGGTCAACCCAACACGGCAACATTTTCTTGCAAGCTAGGCAAGCTTGGGAGCCCTCTGGAGAGTTTTGAGTCGATGTGGGGTTTTGCTTGGACGTTTTATAGATTTTGATGCTTTTTTTCTATAGAGGAAACAGAAAAGAAACCAAATGTGGGTGTTCAAACTGAGTTTCCCATGGTTTTTTGCACTCTTTCATGCACATATGATGAGATGAGATTCTTAGGTAGAAAAATACTGTCACACTGTTCTCCCTACCCATGCGATAAAGAGACATGGATTTTTTTCTCTTGGACACTTCATTCCCTTTTAGAGCCTGAGAGAGACAGCCTGAGCGCTGGGGCGAGAAGGCCTTTATTCCCTTGCTGAAATCCTCCCTTACCAGAGCCTGAAGACAGGCTGTCACCAGATGTGATGTGCCCACCCAGCGTTTACCTTTTGGACTCCCCCACACCAGTTCCCCAGATTCTGCTATTTTTAGTGGACCAATTCAATGAAGGAGATAAGTGGAGGTGATCTTTGTACACAAGAGGAGAGAAGTGGAGGTGACTGCACCAATGGGAAGGAGAGGGGCAAGCGCAGCTTCCCTTCCCATTGCCAGGGGGTTTTCAGCCCTTGAAAAATGAGCACCAGATTCAGCCAGTGCCCTACAATTTATGTGTGCCTCCAGGTCTACAGAGAGCATCATATACTTTCCCAGTAGACTGAAGAGCTCAGTTTGTCCTTTGGATGACTTTGTGCCAAAAAAAATCTGGCGATAGCAGTGGGAGTACACCAATAGTTAGGCAGGACGTTTTTAAAAAGTTTAATAAAGTATGCATTGGGAATAAAATTTAAATTTTTTTTCCCAACCGGTGGTTTCGGGAAAAATACAACTCTTTTTTGTTCTCTCTCACGTCCCCCCTCAAGGAAGGTTTGGGTAGGACATTGGCTGGGACCTTATTTTCATTTCCATGGGGAACGTTTTTTAGCTGGCATGCTAACTACGTGTGTAAACAGCCCTGGAGTTTGGGAAGCTGCTTTACTATTTCCTCCTACAACTAACAATGGAAACCCTTTGAGAATTGCACAAGCCTTGGTGGAAGTTCTCATGTCTCCTGACACGTGGGGTTAGACACTGTGCTCAAATATTTATCCTGACGGCACTCACCCCGCCCTGAGGAGCAGCCGGCTGTGTGTTCTGCAAAGCCACGGCCACAGAAAGGTATCCAGGGCTGGAGCTGCTGGCGTCGGGGTGCCCACACAGCCAGGCTGTGAGGAGAAAAGCTGCTTCGTGAACAGGATTTGGGCTGATCTGAGTTTATTCTGTCACAGTGAATTCAGCATCAAATTAAAACGAGAAAGAAGAGCCGCTGAGCTCTACGCAGAATTGGCCAATTGCAGCGTGTAATAGGCTAGCTCAGCGCAGTTGGTGGGTCCCCAATTTGTCTTCATTTCTATTCCTGTCTCTGCCTTCGCTCTTTCCGGTGTGTATTTTAAAGTCTGTGCCTCCCTAGATGATTTGCAGTGAGTCTGCCCCACAGAGCTGGGCAGAATGCAGGTTAGGCCTGTCCGGCATGTACAGGCATTTTTAAATGATCTGCTAACAAGGAAAGCTCGTTCAACTTAATTCTGTGAAGTTCTTGTTTCACATGGTTGACCGTCATGGAAAGACGAAACATTTCAGGGATGTGTCCTTAGAGTACAGGCACCTCATGGCATCTTTTCCGTGTGTAAGGTCTGTTATAAGAAAATGTAGACAACTACCTGCATAGGTCAGTTCTGAAAATGGGACCTTGACATCTTAAATCAGCATGTAAATATCTTCATAAACCAGGCAATGTGTTACGGCTCAGAGAAGCTTTATGAATTAGTTTGAAAGCAGATGGCAGCTGAAACAGCAGCATGCTGGGAAACATATTATAGGTGCCTTGTACAAAGAGTTTCTGCAGTGATCACTGCAGTGGTCTCAGTGTCGCATGTGGCCTTGCTGAAGTGGTTATGAAGGACAATAGGAGTCTCTGTGCCAATGGCAATACCCCTGTCACCTCAAGAGAAGTGCCTTACTCAGCTGCACCGAGGAACATGCAGTGTTCCAGAAGGAGAGGTACGGAGCCTTTTTGAGTGCAACTCATGTCTGAAACACAAGTTGAAGAGAAGCAAACATGCCCCAAATTTACAAAAGTTGAGCAGCTGACCAGCCAGAAAGGGAAGCACCTCACAAGAGCTCGTCAGTGGTGGATGCGTGGCTTCTCTGCAAAGACCATCGCAGTGCACGGCCCAAGTGACCCAGCAGGGAACATCACCGCACGCTTGAACATGACTCAACCCAGGACCTGGGGCATGCCATGCTGCCCAGGAGCAGACTGCTGCTCACAGCAGAGAGATCTCTGTGCCTCAGTGTGCCCAAGCTGCCGTCAATAGCAAGCGTACCTCTAGGTGAAGTCCTTTGGTGGTTTTGGAGCCTTTGGAGAAAGGCAGTTTCTTTGCAAATGCAAGGGAGCAAATATCATGTGAGACAGGGCAAGCCAAGGGTAATACATTGTCACATAACGTGCCTATTTCTTTTACTCATCTTTTTTGGGGGGGGGAGGGTTGAGCAAAGAGATACAGACAGGCGATTTGACTGACTGAAAGAGAGCAGTTTCTTTGCACAAAGAACAAGAAAACAGGACAACATGTTAAAGCCTTCCTGCCCTGGTCTGTACCTGGGACCGACACCCTGTTATTAGGCATGACTGAACTCAGCCCTGGCTTTGCTGAATTCAGACACAACTCCACCAAGACCAGTAGGAAGTCTTTAAAACCCTGCCAATAATAAATATCAGAAAAATTCTGCCATTTTGTCTAAGAGAGGGTATCCTGTTAGAACACATGGTTATATTCATTTATGAGTTTAGATCTCATACTTTCTTGTCCTTTAAGACAATGGATTTACATGGTATATTTCACAGACAGGGAGGTGATATTTTGGCACCAAAGAAAAGTGTGCAGTACATAGAGATCACTAAATATATACCCAAACAACATTGCCTTTCAGGGAAGTATTAGAATGGCACCCGATAACATAGCAGTTTGAGTTCAGGAAATGAACGATGCTTCATGTAATCAAATCTGCAAGGGAGATTTGGCATCAAGGATGCATACAGAAAAACTATTGCTGAGTCTGGACATGACATTAAGCACATTAATTTTTAAGTTGTCAGGGATCACTAAAGATCCACAGGAGAGGAAAAGGGCACACAGCCTCCATTTATTTAAAACTAGAGCCAATACTAGCAGAGGCACAGACTAACAGTCAAAGCATTGGTGCAATATTTATGAAAAGGAATTAGAGTTGGGTCTTTGAGGTCTTAGAGCTCCTTATGAAATACACTCAGGGTTCAGTACTGCACGTATTGCAAGCTCCAGACAGCCTCAGTTAATGCCTTTGCTTGGGACGGGCAGTGAAGGCACATTACTGCTTTGGAGAACAGAGCCCTACTAGTTGGAGAGCTCCTCCTAGGAGCAGGCCCTTCCTGGACAGAAGCAGCATGCCAGTTGCTTTGCACACATGTGGGCAACCATCCAGCCACGTACAATTACATTTCAATGTGTTATACCACCAGAATGTCTTCCTCAGGAGGAACATTCCTCCCACCCTTCCCAAACCCAACGTTTTCTGTCAATCAGCGTAACTGTACTCAAATCCCAGTTTCAAAGTCTCGCTCTCCAATCCTGAAGATGCTGTGTTCTCCAGGTGAATTCAAAACAGAATATACACCATGCAAAACAAATGGATAATCCTACAGGAATGTGTTTCTCCTGTTTCCCAAGAGCAGGGACTGTTATCCACAGCTGAGCAGGCTTTGGCAGCTCACATGGAGCATTCACCAGGCCTGCACTGGCCACACGCTTTATTTCTGCAAGACAAAGAGGAACAACCCATTTCGAACAAAAACCGTGTGTTCTGCTGCAGCCCAAGGAGTAGAACGGATGTCCTAGTCCCCTGACCATCCTCACTTCTTCCAGGCTGGAGCAAGAAAGGGTCTGCAGTAAAAAACGGTACCAGGGATCTCCTCAGACAGCCTGCATTGCTCATTATTATCACTCCAAAAGGCTGCCAGGAATGGTTTGGCAGTCTCTATCCTTGGAAAATTTTCAGACCCAAACAGAGACCTGAGTCACCTGGTCTGATCTCAGAGCTGACCTTGCTTGAGCAGGGGTTGGGCTAGAAACCTCCTGGGTCTCTTCCAACTTCAACTATCCTCTGATCCCATGGAACAAGCTGTGTTTTGAAAGTATACAGAAGAGATTTTTGAGAAATCTAGGTTCTACATTCATAGGCATTTAATGGGAAACACACAGCTTGAGTCAGACCTGGTCTGCCCAGATGCAGGCTTGGAGTAACATCGCTGAAATTCACTGATCTGCAGCATCTGCTTGGCACCTAGGAATTATTTGGGCTTTATGTTGAAATGTGTGTCAAAGCTAAAGGACAACAGTTTTCCAGTGGTTTCAGTGGGCTGCACAAGAGTTTGAAAGGGCAGTTCAGGATTCATTTGCAACCACCGAGGATATGTAGTGCTCTGAGCCGGGGAGCAAACCAGAATTGCTTGGACTGGATTTGATTCCATACTCCTACCACTGCCTCCATCTGCATGCAGCTGCTGTGTGAGCGTGGGCTTTGGCAGCCTCCCTTAGTAACTCTTGGACTTCACAGGAGGTGACTGACTGAGGACAAACACAAAGGAGCATGCACCAGGGCACCACTGCCATGGTACCCTGGACACCCTCACTTAGCCTAAAAATTAGGCACGTCACCTTGATAGCATTAGGGAGGAGGCGATTTGGACAGTCTGGTGTTTAATTGGGGTGGCATGGCAGCAACACAGAGCACCTACCTCAGGGAGAAGAACAAACATTATAGTTTGGGTTTCTCCATCAGGATTCCATGGAAAGAAGTAGTGCAGAATACGAACCAGCATTATAACACATCATAGCTTCTTTTTCCCTATTTAGAGAACATACCCTGACGCTATTAATTTTGATGCTATGATTCTGCAAGGCACAATACATTCCACTTTCTCTGTCTCAAAAAATACACACACTCAGAGCTCTGCTCTTCCGAGTTCAGAAATTCCTGTACTATGGGCTTAAAGAGAAGTTAAAAATAACACCGCGCTTCCAGCAGCAAGATTTTAAGAATCTGATGTCACCCCACCCGACCTCAATTAAGTCGGGCAGAATCTGCTGAAGCAGCTGGATGGGATCAAGCAGGGTGTGAAAATTTGTATTCTAGTGCTGGGCAGCGAAGAGAAGATAGGTTGGAAATTTCAGCGTGAAGCTGGTTCTGTGTGAAGCGGAGAATTTCAAGTGTGAATGCGTGTATGTGTTCGTGCATGTGCTGGGGAAAGTAGGGTTGGCAAGGGAGACAGAGGAGAGCTTTGTGTTCAGTGCTTCCTCCGACACAGCTCAGCCTGTTCCCTATCTCCCGGTTTCACTTCTGAATGTGCAGGAACATGCGGTGGCTCCTTTTCCCCACCATCTTCATCATCCCTTGTACGCAACAGGTAAGTTCATTGAAAAAGAAGAAAAGGATTTCTCCCTTCCTCACCCTGTACCGGTTTAAGGTGTTTATTTGCTTAATGACAAAATAAATTTCAGAGAAGCAAATTCCTCATAAAGAATAAGGAGCTGTTCCCTCCTCCTGAGTAAATTTATTTTGCAGCATATTTACTGCATCAGTCTTGATTTTGGCTTTTTTTTTTTTTTGTTCTCTCTAATCTGTATGTGAATATGATTTGGTAGGAAAAAAGTATGTTAGGGGCGCTTAAATTGCCAGTGACCTTGTGCTTTTTTATTTATTTATTTTTTAAAATAGAAGCACAAATGGTTGTCTGAAGCAGTGAGAAAATAAACATCTTGCCCATGGTCATATATACACATACATGTATATATATATACACAGTGATCTGACTCCAGGCTAGTTTTACAAATGAGAAAGGCACCTGGGCTGTGTTATGCTTTGTCTCTGGTAAGAAAATTTGAAGTGATAGCTTTTGCTGAAGGTATTTGTGTCAAAGGCCATTTTCATTATTTAGTTGCTTAACTCTGAAAACCCACTGTATGCGTACAGAGTGTATTTCTCCTTTACAATCAAGATGAATGGAGAATTTTCAAGTGACTGTCTCCCTCTGCTAGCTTTCGGAGTATTTAAAGCCAGACTTAGGTAACTGAACATTGGCAAGTTTAACGCACTGGCTGTTATTGCTACCTGCTTATTTATGCAGCACAGACCTGGTTCAATCTTTGCAACATAAACAAATGAATGACAATACATGAAGGGCTCCTACACAATGGTGTCATTTTTTGTTCTGCCCGTAGGATTAGGAAAAGTACGCGGTGGGCTTGCGTGATAGGGATAGCTTTGGTAGAAAGATTAGGGAGCAAGAATTAGGAAAATATTTGGCCCTTAAACTCAGCAAACAAACATTAAATTTGCCACTGTAACTTAATGGATTTTTTGCAGATATTGCTCAGGTAGACCGAGCTTCTTAGTAATTCCAGTTAAAACCATCAGGTACTTGCCTAACTGTGTTTTTCTTACTGGGAAACTTTGTAGTCCCACACACTTCTGTTGACATTTTCCCTAAAAGAAGGAAAGAAAACTCGGTTGCCCGGGTAGAATTCTGTAGGTTTAAAGCACGTCTGATTTTGTAGTACAAATTAAATATACTGGTTGAAGCGCACAGATTATTTCCTGCTACACACGCCCACTTTGAAATGCGATATCTGATTTAAGCCACACCGTGGCTTACCCCGTGTAAGTGGCACATGGCCAAATT
The DNA here is from genome assembly GCA_013400835.1 of Zapornia atra. NCBI lineage: Eukaryota > Metazoa > Chordata > Aves > Gruiformes > Rallidae > Zapornia > Zapornia atra. The sequence continues at coordinate 11,180 of VZTU01035980.1, read as the reverse complement.
CCTAACAATCATACTCTACTTAAAAAGAGAAAAAAAAAATCAGTGAGAGAGTTACCAAAAGCAACCATACAGTCCTGAACACTGCTAAATGTATAGAAACACCTGTGGGTCTTGTTTCCAGAACAAGGCTTTGAGCAGCTTTACACTCCAATGCACGTGTTCGTCAAATTAACAGTACAGCTTATAGGAAAGACTTAGCTGCCTAAAAAAATAAGTAGACTTAAGTTAGTTGCTTCCATATTATTGCTGCACTTCAGTAAAAAGGATTAGAAGAAATCCTTTATCAGGAAACGATTAACAAAATAACACATTTATGAAACTATCTTCTGCACGCTGCATGAAATTGTTTAATATTCATTTATTAAATCAATTGCCTCTGTGAATTAATATGTATCTTAAAAACCATTCAGCCCAAGGAACTTGAAAGCTACTACTTTGGAGCTTCATTAGTAGCTGTGGATTAAGATATTGTAAGTATAGTTGTAAATGACCATGAAGAATGAAAATTAGCGTTAGAAAAAAGCCTTTTAAAAGGTCATTTACTGCTGCATGCAATTAGGCCAGCTCAATTATGCTACGAGAGATTTTATGGCATATGACAAATGAAATGCTGAATATTGCGGGTACTTTCAGGTTGAAAGTTGAACTGAAAGGAAACCCAGCAGAACAACCCCTGGATCTTGTCTTTCCCTCTCGCTCTTTGGGCAGTGTTGCTTCAAGAGAGCAGATCCCAAGCCTTACAGCATGCTAGTGGCCAAGCATTGCGTGCACCTCTGCTTAACTATAGATTCAGTCATCCGTGATGAATAACTATATCACAATCTGCATTTCTGCTGAAATCAGCAGGAGGGGAAGATTTATGGCGAAGATCTAAACTGTTATGTTCTAGATGTGGTTCTTAGAAAAAAAAAAAAAAAGCAGATAGCTATATCTTATCTCAAACTGATCCTTTCATACTCTGCACTGACTTCATCTTCCCCTTGCTTCCGAAAAACCAACCCATCAAGAATTATTTAGGACTTCCTTCTCTTGAAAAGACAGGCGCACATACACACACACACACACAAAAGACACAAAGACAGACCCGAATTCAGAGGCAGTGTGGAAAACAGTACATTCTGGCTAGATCTTGACTTCCTACTGCTGGTACAAATCTCTTGCAGAGATAGATAGGTCTTTGCCCTGTGAGCCTCGGATTCAATGAACACTTACTTACTCATGCAAATAGACGCCTAGAAAATGACCTACTAAGCTCAGTGCTGCTACCAGTCTCCCTTACTCAGCTTTGATTTCTGACTGTAGTGGAAGAGAATTTGTAAATGTTATAATGCTCCTTCCCAAACAGTGACTCACATTTTGGAGGAGAAGTAACACTCACAAGAGGTTTACTATTTTAAAAGGCCTTTGCTGTAAGAAGTGGCACACAGGGCAGTGGCTGGCTATCAAACAGTGGGAGGAATCAAAAGCTAACTAATTTGATAGGACATTTGTGGGAAGGAATATTTAAAATAAATCCAGTCTGCTCTAAAACACTTTCTTCCTACTTTAGATTTGCTACAGGTTTTGTTCTATTGAAGGCAAAGGAAGGACCAACAAATTGTGTTTCATCCAAGTGGTAGGCCAGGCTTGCTGGCAGAATGACACCTTAGTGCATGCCAGTGACTCCTGAAATTGGTCCTCTGTCTCCTACCTAAACCTTACAGCCTCTCACCTTTTGGATCCTGTGGGATGAGAAACATTAAGTGCCTTCATACAACTTCAGATTTTTCTTACATCCCAATTTCATTTTATGCTATCCCAGCCTCAGTTCTTAAAATATCCCACTGTGTGTAAGTTTTCCCACAGCCCACCAGTGAAGCCTGGAGAAAAACCTTCAGAAACCAGTGGGGTCCACCAGCGCAAGGAAGTTTGTCACTGGCCATGCAGATGCCCGCCTGTGCCAGCCTGCACCCCTGGGGTAAGCCTGGTGAAGGACGGTTGCGGCTGCTGTAAGGTCTGTGCCAAGCAGTCAGGAGAGGCCTGCAATGAAGCAGACATCTGCGATCCCCACAAAGGCCTCTACTGCGACTACTCGGAAGACGAGCCTAGGTATGAAACAGGCGTGTGTGCATGTAAGTTTTCTTCCACGTTCCTTTCTTGAAATCCAGGAGGTTGGGAGCACGCAGCTGAGTAGTTTGGGGGGAGAAGCTCTGCTTGTTGGTGCTGCACAGCTCTGTGCTAGGCAATTTATCCTAATTTAGTCCTCTGTTGTCAGAGAAGCCGAGAGTAGGGCTAGGACTGTCTTTAAACCAACCTGCATACGCATTAGTGAAACCAGTTCATTGTGCACAAGCTTGTTACTTGCAGATGTGTTGATGACCGATTTAAGGTTAGGCAGCTGTAGTTACCACTGGGCATACATAAAAGAATAGGTGCTTCAGCTGGGAAGAACGCAAGGCTGTGGGTGCAAGTAAAAGCTGGTCACATTTTCGCACTCTGTAAGCAGGAACCACTCCTGTGTTAGTAACTGTTGTTTACCATTTGCAGATCTGGTAGCTGTAGGATGTGAGGTCAATGGAGTTTTCTATCTTAATGGGCAGACCTTCCAACCTAACCCACTTTATACGTGCCTGTGCATCAGTGGTGCAATTGGATGTACGCCTGTATTCACGCCAAGATTAGCAGCAAGTCCCCGCGCCAGGGTCACGGGCAGAAAGAAGCCCAGACAATCCACCTGTAGTCCAGGACAGCACAAGCAGCTTCAATCAACAAACTACAGACTGATGTCTGGTACGCCTGGCTACACTGGTAAACCTTCCTGTACATGAGCCTCGCTGCATTTCATGTCCCTGGCTCCAGCAGCCAGGCAGGCAGCACACTGGCAAGTTCTCTGTTCTTGCTGAGGGCCCTTGCCAGGGTGACCGCTCTGTCCCAATTACCCCTCTTACTCTTAGGTCACAGATTCTTTTCTCTAAATGTGATGAATATGAAAAGCAAAAAAAGCTTTTTGGCTTCTGTCACCAGGGAATTGGCCAAAGCAACCTTCAACCCATCTTTCTGCAGAGGTTTGCTACCCATCAGATCAGATCAATTACGGCTGCTGGTGGACAGCCAGCCACTTTGCAGCCTGGGAGCTGCCTCACTTTCTCCTGCACTGTGGTAGTAGGGAGTCCTGGTTTCCACATACATTAACACATCACAGGCCTCTACATTCAATAGAGAGCAGAAAAAGTATATAAATTGTCTTAGTGGCGTTCCTTGAAATCACAGAATTTCTGATCACTGCAAGGACAGCGCTCCCCCCAGTTTCTTCTGAGTCTGATCAAGTGTCCATGAGCTTGCCCATGCAGCCCTGCCAGGGTGAGCTGGTACTCCCTTTAACCTAATTTCTGATCTGCTGTTAAGGCCGTAGTTCTTTCACTTCTCTATTTCTGTGTTAGCTTACAGAAGCTTACCCCTAGTTCTGAAGAAAAAGTGCCTAGTACAGGCGACGCCCTGGACCCCCTGCTCCAGGACCTGTGGCATAGGCATGTCCAGCAGAGTCACCAATGACAACAGAAAATGTGAAATGCAAAAGGAAAAGAGATTATGCTTCATCCAGCCTTGCCTGACCAATATACTGAAGACAGTAAAGGTATTTTCTAATATAAAGTTACCTCCTAACAGAAGATTAAAATATTGGCAGTAACAGAAAAAATGGATGTACTTGCAGCTACTATAAGTGACTTTTTTAAAGGGTTTTAAAAATAACTCTTCTGTTTTTTACTTTCAGTCTTCACATTTCTATAGAATACTAGAGACATGCAATTTCAAGCAAAAGAATGTAATGTCCTGAAATAAACATGCTGCTAGTGCTGTCCCAGTGCTCAGTCACTCAGAAAATATTTTCTAGTTGTTGACTGATGAAAGAAAAATAAGACAGCTTTCAAAGGAGTAATTTTCAAGATATTTCTATGTAAATGCTGCAAATCGATTTCTTACATGTTCTGTTTTTAATGTATCAAACCTCAGGCTTCCTTCTGTTTTTATATTAAAGATTCCAAAAGGAAAAACATGTCAACCGACATTCCAGCTTCCTACAGCAGAGAAAATATCTTTTTCTGGGTGCTCAACTACTCAGAGCTACAAACTAACATTCTGTGGGGCGTGCAAGGACAAGAGGTGCTGCACACCTAATAAATCCAAAATGATCACGGTAGAGTTTGAGTGTCCCAATGAAGGCTTCTTCAGGTGGAAGATGATGTGGATAACATCATGTGTGTGCCAGAGGATCTGCAGTGCACCGGGAGATATGTTTTCTGAGCTCAAAGTTGTAAGATGAATTACACCACTGACTGTAACATCCTGTGAGCGCCACAGCACGTTCACACCCTGCAGAGCTAGCCTAAGCCCCTGTCACAGCAGTGTTTCTAGTGAAACTATGTAGGTGAACATTCATTTTTAAAATAGCACCTGGAAAATGCCAGGAAGAGTGCATCTTTTCAAACTTCCTGGTTTTATATTATGTGGAGATACATTCCCTAGAAGGTTGGATATAACGCTACTGTTGTCAAAACAAGAACTTTTGGTAATTAAAAAAGGCACAGCAAGACACAGCCTCGTACCCCACTGTAACAAGTCGTTGCCCACAAAGAACACTACAAGTGTGAAGTCATAGATGCCCTAACCTATTAGAAAAAAAACGACCCTGTAACATTTTACCTATCATTCTTGATTCTCAACATTTTCTACTATGGATCTGCAGCAGTAAAACACATCAATGCTGTTTCAGACAGAAGTCAATTTAAGGCTCATACCGCTTTTTGCAGCGGATATAACCTTCTCTAGTGTTGTGAATGTAACAATGCATTTGTAAAGGAACAAGTAAGTGGGCACCTGCAGGAGACACACAACATTTTAAGGATATTACTATTTTTAGAATGTTTTCTTAAAAAAATGCTCTCAACAAATGTTATCACAAGGTTTTATTGAATACTTCTGGACTTACACAGTGAAAATTGTGCTTACTTATACATCTGCTCCACCTCTTCCAGGACTTCAAGATTTAAGAAATCACTGTATTGGTCCATTCTGATTTGTAACAGTTCACCAGTCTTGCTGTTTTAAGACAGCCAAGGCTGGCAAGCAGCTGGAAACTCCTGTACATACTATTTCATAAAAGTTCTTACTGTAATATAAAAAACAACTTACCCTGCTAATTATAAATATTAAAACATCTATTTTACTTGCATTCTTTTAAGCATATAAACTGTGGTCCTCAAACAGTCATTATAACTTCGGTGTAAGTGCATGTTTTGCTCAGAGGTATATTTATTGTCTCATTATCAAGTGCAACTCAGCATTCATGAATATGAATAATTAATATGTTAATTAAGACTCCAAGTAGAATACTTGAAACAAAATTTATTTGGTTGAATTTTCTGATATTGCCAATTTTGATATGAACTCAGAATGCTCTGATACAGCTAAGTACAATATAGAAGCAAAAAATATTAAAGCTACAAACATAGCTTAGAGCATTCTGAAATGACTACTACCCTGCAAAGTAGAGGCCAGTTTCATTAGAGAACTGCTTTCATCTTTGAAAAGTCTATGTGGGCTTTTCTTCTCCTCATGGCTTGCTTGTTAAAAAAACCCAACCTTGCAACAGTGATCCTTCTTTGAAGGAATGCCTGCCTTTAGCTTACTGTAAGCTGAAAGTCTGAGAAAAGATCTACATTTTTGGCTGCAACAACCTCTCTTTCTTCTCATTACAGTATATGGTATGTCAATTCACTCTACAATTCGGAAGACTGCTCTTACTGACACTCGTTGTAATTAGGTGCCTTTAAATCTTTTCATAGAGGCTGGGCCTGCCACTTAATATGATGACACTTCTCAGAGCAGAGGAAGCCAGTGTCCCAAGGGAATTAGAATAGGTAGGCATGCAGCAATTTCTTTCTGGCTAACTCATGTGGCTGGATGCTTGAAGGAAAAAAAAAAAAAAATCAGTTCTTCCTTCTTTAAACAGCTATCTTCAGTCTTGATGGATCTGTTCTAGGCCCACCTTTCGTGGCATCCAGTTCACTGTACTCTTCTATTAGATCAGACAAAGATGACACGGCTTCAGAAAAACAGCTTTGCTCCATCCCGTCTACGTGCAGATAGTGGTGAAGGTGAGCCTGTGAGAGGAAAAGAAATCCGTGTTATCCTTTGTCTGGTCCCTAATTCCTTTGGCCCAACGAAGAGGGGAGTGCAAGCACTGCAGAAACTAGATTTAAAGAGTTATATCATGACATCCCTTCCTTGTTTAAATACTTCAGTAACAATCCCCTGCAGAATCACAGTCAATATTACTTAGTTCTTCACTTTTATCTTTGCATATTCTGTCTCCTTCGGTACGCCTGGACAAACTGTGATTGGCTTTACGGGACAAAGGTTTTGGTAGCAGGGAGTGGTGGAGGAGGCTGCAGGGGCAGCTTTTGCAAAAAGATACCAAGAGCTGCCCCCATGGAGGACAGAGACAGTTCCAACTGGCTCTAAAATGGACCTGCTGCTGGCCAAAGCTGAGCCCATGAGCAATGTTGGTAGTGCCTATATGATAACATATATAAGGAGGGGTAAAAACACTGCACAACAGCTGTGAAAGAGAGGAGTGAGAAAAAAATCTGAGTAAAACAGCCTTGCAGACACCAAGATGAGTGAAGGAAGGCCAGGAGTGAAACTGAACCTGGGAAGAAGGGTGTGGGATGGGGTGAAGGTGTTTTCAGGTTTGGCCTTATTTCTTGCTATCCTACTCTGTTATTGAGTGGCAATACATTAAATTACTATTCTCTCAGTCAAGTCTGTTTCACCCATGACAGTAACTGGTGAGTCATCTCCCCCCCATCCTTATCGGATCATAAAATCTTTAAGGTTGGAAAAGACCACTAAGATCATCAAGACCAACTGTCTGTTCAATACCACCATGTCAACTAAAGCATGTCCTGGAGCGTCTACACATTTTTTGAACACTGTCAGGGTGTTCATCTTGACTCACAAGATTTCCACCATATTTTCTGCCCCCATCCTGATGAAGGGACACAACAGAACAGCTTGGTGGGAACCTGGCAGACAGCCAAGGTCAATCCACCACAGGCTGGCAGGTAGATCTATCAGATACTGCTTCACTGTCAGTCTACTGCCTGGTAGGTACAGACTAATAAGGGATTTATGCTTTTTAAGCACTAGCTGTTGGAAGGATTCATTGATAAGTAACAAATAAAAATCTTGGGCTATTAGTTTTAAGCAGTCCGTTTGCAATATGAAGATTTCATAGAATCCTAGAATGCTTCTGGTTGGAAGGGACCTCAAAGATCATCTAGTTTCAACACCCTGCCATGGGGCAGGGACACCCTTCACTAGATCAGGTTGCCCGGAGCCTCATCCAACCTGGCTTTGAACTCTGTGAGGCAAGGAGCAGGCACGGCTTCATCAGGGGTTGGACCTGATGATCTCTTGAGGTCCCTTCCAACCCCTACGATTCTGTGACTCTCTGGGCAGCCTGTGCTAGGGCCTCACAGCCCTCACAGGGAAGCATTTCTTCCTAACATCTGATCTGAACCTGCACTCTTTCAGCTTGAAGCCATTACCATTATACTCCCTGATAACCAGTTCCCTTCCCACTTTCCTGTAAAACCCCTTTAGAGAATTGATACACTGTAATTAGGTCTCCCTGAAGCCTTCTCTTCTTCAGGCTGAACAAGCCCAACTCTCTCAGCCTGTCTTCACAGAAGAGGTGCTCCAGCCCCCGGTCATCTTCATGGCCCTCCTCTGGGATTGCTCTAACAGCTCTGTCTTTCCTGTGCTGGGGACCCTAGAGCTGGATGCAGTACTCCAGGTGGGGTCTCACCACAGCAGAGTATGCTAATGATTAGTGGCTATAGATGTTGCAATGGTAAGAGTTGTACCTTTTTCTTGTAGAGCTTCATGAATCTCTCTTTGAGTTCCACAAAAGTTGGTTTTACACAGGTGTTGTTTGCTAAAGCCAGAAGGGAATGGGAATGGCCCACAGGAGGTACTGAACATAAACCAGTTTTCCAGCCCTCTTGATTCCAGGAGACAAAGTGCAGGGAAGGCTTCAACCTGTGATAAAAAAATGTAGTTACCTAAGGAACGTAAAGAACACAAAGTTTAAATCCCCTTTCCTAGCAAACAGTCTGAAAATGCTAACATTTAAGCTTTCAGAACTCAGCAAGCCAGTTATAACTGACATTTCAGACTTCAGACTAAACTACTGTGGCTATTTTAAATTTAAATTGTAAACACCAATTTTGTTTTGCTAATTTAATTTATCAGGGTTTGAAAAGTAAAATTACAACATCTACTTTTACAAAAGAGATGGCAAACACGGAGATTCAGGAGAAGGGTAGATTAATACTCTGTGGGCACAATCAGTCTACCTGTAGCTTTAGAAACAAGTAAAATATTTCAGATTCTCAGAAACTTTCCCCATGCACCCTATATGTGAATCTTGCCTGCCTTTCCTGTTATAGCTATGTAAATGAGTAGTGTAAAAGGTAGAAGCAGAGTACTAACAATACAGAGATGTTAAAAAAATGTATGATTCCTTATCTACATGAAAGTAATGATGAAAGAGAGGCCTTCTGTTCAGTAAAGCCAAACTTTTACTACGGAACTTATTCCTCCAACATCCTTTACTGGCAGGAGACCTCTAGAAGGTCAGGATTTGCTTTGTTTTGCCTTTTGATAACGAGAGGAGCAGCACAGGGACATATAGTCAGCTGCCTTTATTTGGAAATGTAAGAATACTGTGACTTTTTCTAACTCATTATGTAAATTAATTACACTTTATTCCCTTCTGAAATGAAGAAAAATATTTCTGAGCAAACTGATTTGGCATTGAAATTCTTCAAATGAAAATTAAGAGTACTTTGGACAACTGACAAGAGTTTCAGTAACAAACCCAACCCCTGACTACTTTGTGTGATACAACAAACCTTTCGATATTTCTGCGGAGGTCTGAAAGCTGCACATTTCCTCGAACAAGAAGCGCACAGGCCAAGTAGAGGCTGTGCTTTGGATCTGCCTGAATTAACTGATGATCTCTACTAAAAGCATCCGAAAACATCTGGTCCAACCTAAGTGAAAAGAAAACAAGAGTTATCCACTCTTAGTAAAGCAGGCTACAAAAGTTCTTCAGAATGACCACTCTCAGAGTTTAAAAGTTCATAAAATTCTGGAGGTACATTTAACCTGCGACCATGAATGACAGGAAGAGGATTCAAACCTTTATATGTACAAATACACCGGATCCATTTTCCCCCTCTGGTCTCCCTAATGTTACAAGCCACTGTTTAATCTAAACACAGAAAGTCCATGCAGACTAACAGACCTTCATTTGGCCAATTTTAGGTCAACGTTTACAAAGTATTAAAAAATATGTAAAAGAATTTAACTAGTTGAAGTCCTGGCTGTATGACAATTTGAGTGGACACTGCTTGTGAGGGATCTAACGAGGAATACTGAGGTGCTGATGACCCTTACAGAACTCATTATCTGCTTATTACACTTCATTATTTAAAAGGATGAGTTGTAGAACTGTATTTATACTAATTATTTAGGAAAAGACAGGCTACATGTATTTGTCTACTTATTCTAATTTTATCATGTAGAAGTGCTTTAAAAGATGACACTGCAGAATATAATCTCTCTTCACGTCCTTAAGCAAATTCCACTGTACTGTGGGATAGCAAAGGTGGTGCCTTGAGATTTCTATGGACCCATAACATCTAAGATACTCTTGCCATTTGTTCTTTTCACTCTCTTCCTCTATCATCTCTTTTTTTTTTTTTTCCAATCACCTCTGCCACAATCTGCCTTTTAAAAACAGCTAAAGAAAGGAGACAAAAATATTACTGTTCCCACCTCATTCTGAAAAATGATTGACTGGGCATCCCCCCACAGCCTGCTACCTTCCCTCCAACACTGCACTGTCTCCTCAGACAATGTCACAACTCACTATCGCAGAAAAGGAGTGCTTCTGCCCTCTTCTCCACTTTGCAGACTTCCATCACTTAACTTTAGTCTCCTCTATCACTATTTGGACCTTTTGCTGACTGTACTGAACCCAGAGAAATCTATTTTAACTGGTTATTTTTCTGCCATGTCTGTGAGGTTATTTGTCCCACTAAATTTGAACAGCATCAGCTTATTGTTACAATAAGCTGTTAAATAGGCTCACTGCATCTCCAGACCAAAGGTGTCACTACATCCCAAGGAATCGCATTTAATTCCATTTTTGTCTTCACAGTATTTTGTGAATCAACTGCAAAGAACTTGTGGTGTGGGTTCTAGGAAATATATTTTTCCAACAGAAAAATTTCCCAGCAGAGATAAATATATTTCAGGTTTACTGGCTCAAGCATTACAGAGAAAAGGGACAAAGGATGTTCCTAAAATCAGCATGATGAATCTGAAAACGTGACAATTTAAAACTTTTAGAACTTCTACCCTTAGTTTTGCTATAGAATCGATTTTTTTTAATGAAGAATCAGCAAATAAGCTACAAATGGAAGGCTTCCTGAATATTTTCTCACCTTCTAGGAGGTACGTTAACATCAGCCAGTGTATAAAGAGGAGTCAAGCTTGAAACCAAGTAATGAAGTCGAGGAAATGGAACCAGATTCATGCTGATTTCACTGAGATCCATGTTAAGGGAACCTTCAAACCTAGCCGAGCTGAAAAATTAACAAACTGTTATAAACTGATTACTTTTATAATGTAAACATGCATTAAATATATTTTTCAACTGTTCTGTCCATTAAAACAGTAAAACAACACAGTGTTCAAGAAACTTCATGTCTAATTACTCAACTTTCACACTTGGCAGTAACTGTGCTATAGCTTATTTACTTACACTTTTCATTACAGAACAATAAATCATCAGGAATGAGACCTTGTTTACCCAATGTAGCATCTTTCGCACCGTTTTTCAGAAGGTGGATGCAGCTGCCTAACACAAGTTTTAATAAACAGACTGTAATAAAACACACACAACTTAGATTCCTTGCAAGCTGTTGAAAAGAAAAGCAGGCCAGTACTCCAGAAGTGTATTTCACCAGGAGCTTCTTGCACCAATACACAGTTTAGGAGCAACAATTATCCGACAGCATTTATAAAATAATAAAACTGGCCTAGAAAGTCAGACCTCCCTGGGCTTC